>JAHWFP010154958.1:0-49725 GCA_023313725.1 Lithobius niger | reverse complement strand
CAGAAATATTTCAGATGACAACAATGTTGAGATGAACTTCTTTGTTACGTTAGAAAATGAACCTTAAAAGTTTTATAAAGGCTTAATAGTAGTAATGAAAAAATTATTAATTTTAATTAGAGTATCCTACAGACAGCTCGGCTAGGCTACATGAAATTTACTTACATTTTTATGTATTTGACCTTACAAATAAAGCAATACAGAAAAAATTATATATTATAATTATGTAATTATGAAACAAAGCATCAAATGGGTTTCGTTTTTTTTTTACTTTGATAAGATTTCTGGATTTCTTCACTAACAGTACATTTTTTAAATATATATTTTATAAAATCATATTAAATTTGTGTATGAAAATATAAATGAATTTAATATTTAATGACACAAACATATCCAGCTTAATAAAAAAAATTAAATTTTAGTTTAAAACAAGATAGTTACAAAGGATTGTTGCTGTCAGGATCTATGCCTAATGCTTAGTGAAGCTAACCTGCCTGAAGATCTTTGCTTTCCGGAATTTATTTATGTACATAAATATAAATAAAATATTTTTTAATTTATAATTTATTTGCACAAAAGATTCAGTTTATTTTTAAAATTGTTTAGTTTAAAACAAATTATTTATTTTTACGGAAAAGTACCCATCATGCATTGTGCAAGATGGCTGCTCATGGTTCAGTTGCACTAAAACGATGTGACCAGCAACAGAGACCAGCAACGTTATGATAATAAAGTCTTGGCTTCCATAAACAGTCAGCAATCAATTGTAACGTATTCTGTTTGGGATTTTATGATTTATTTGGTGCAGATTGCTCTCACAAAGAGTCAATAGGTGAAACTGCTGCATTTGGTGCAGATTACTCTCACAAAGAGTCAATAGGTGAAGCTGCTGCTTTTGTTAGGCCTATCGGTCACAGATCTACGATGTACACCAGCAACCGTCCGTTATAATAAAGTCTTGGCTTCCATTAACAGTCAGCAATCAACTGTAACGTATTCTGTTTCCGTAATCACCATTCTTCTTGGGATTTTACGATTTATTTGGTGCAGATTACTCTCACAAACAAAGAGTGAATAGGTAGGTGGCCCACTAAAAAGAGTGAAACTGCTGCTTTTCTTAGGCAACTAAACGTTAGTTAGGCCTATCGTTCGCAGATCTACAACGATGTAAACTCTTATTAAATTTCTGTTCCAAAACCTTTAAGGTATTCTCTTACTACTGCAGTATTTTTTAAACAAACGATACTTTTTCGATACCTTCGATACTACCGAAAATTCGATACCAAGTTTTGAATTTCGATACCACTAACGATACCAATAAAGTATCGGAAAAAGTATCGAAATTCGATAGTATCGCACACCCCTGAAGAAAACCAATATCAGCGCCCGATGAAAACTTAACTGGTCAGTGATTGCATTGTCGCACACAAGATTCTGGCTCATTTGCCGTACGTAGTCGCAAAAGTTACGAGACAATTATTTTTAATATAATGTGCAATATAGTAGATATTCTTCAGTACACCACGCATTCAGATTTTTTAGTAGTGTCCTGTTGGTATGTCTGCCGTTACAACTGCATACACCAATTACAAATTCTGCCATACAACACGTCGAATTACTAATGCAGTGTAGTGCATCCTTGTTTAAAGTGCCGATATGACTTAAAATTTTTGCTTTCCGAATGTATCAAATTTAATTTTAAAAAATTAAAATTAAATAAAAAAAAAAAACTTTAAGTTAACAGATTTATTGCAGGCACTGTTGACTATAGGTTGACTCCAATCGAACGCACGATCTAGAAACAAAATGGTGGTTTTGTGTTCACAAGACGGCTGTAAAACGGTGAAATATTAAGCAAAAAGTCCTGACATCCTTAAACAGGAATCAACTAACATATTCTACTTAGTATATTACCATCCTAGGTGGGATTTTATGGTTATATGATGCAAACTACTCAACAAAAGTTGATGTCAACAGGTAATTGGCCCAATAAAAACGCGCGAAAATGTGTCTAGTTATTCATCCAAGATTCTACTTTCAAGCATAGTTTTACGATGATTTAAGCTACTAAAATTAATTTTGCTCTTTATCTCTCTTTCCAACTATCGCATGCCCCTGGGAAAGTAGATGACAATATAAAGTGATTTAGTGGTCTGTGCCGATTTTTGAAAAGGTACTCAGTATCGTCCAACCAAGATAGCGGTTCCGGTACCGGTTCCGATACCAAGGAACCGTACTCAGAACCGGAATCGGTATCGGAACACCACTACACTTAACTTATTTTCTACTTTACATTATGGTATCAAAAAAATTGTGAGATCGTTTAAATCTTATTAGTCGTTAAAAGTTTCACATGATGTTAGAAGAATTTATTATTCTCCTTCATTGTAGTCGCTGTTGGAAGGTTAAGTGATACAAGTGTTGGAAGGTTTAAAGAACAATCCTATGAAAATGGCTGCCTTACCAGTCATTTGGTTTTTCAGCATTTGGATCCGGTAACATGTCTGGCTCATCATCTAACCAATTCTCTGGTTTACTGGCATGAGGGTCAGAAATCTGGCGTGGGGCATCTTCATCCCTAAATGCACGCAGCAATAAAAACAATGAATTAATGGAATACAAGTTTTGTTTCTAAGTTGCAGCTCAAATAAAACTCACCAATCTGCAGGCTTTTTTGCATTAGGGTCAGGAATCCTATCAATACAAAAAGTACTCTGTGATTCATTATTTTCTGCATACATGCTCATTCTGGTTGGCCAACGACTCTTTAAAACACAGGCAACCTAAAGTGCAATCGTAGAAACGTAACTAAAAGGTTTTAATGAAAAATTGGCAGCGTATCACCTATCACTTGAAATTGAAGAGGTTGTTGTACCAGCCCAGTATCCAATTTAGGTATTTAAAAAATTTACAGGCTATAATGTCTCAACAAATACTAACAGTGTCCTTCTTAAACTATGAGAAAATAAGGGTAGAATATTTTGCAGGACAAAGCAACGATTTTCAGAGACCTAGTATGGTATTTTAATTTTTAACGACTTTCAATGCCTTGCAAGTGCCAAAATGAAAAATGAACACCATTATGACCCTGAGAAAATCTATGTAGTCCACTTAAAATGCATTAAGCCAACGTAATAGAAAAAAAAATCCAAATAACACAGCAAAATGATATCAGTATTGGATGCTTCATATTTCTGCCAATACCATAGGTAAATACCTCGCACAAGACACGTACCTTCAAACTCGCACAAAATTCAAGAGCAGATGGTACTTTTTTTAAAGCATGTGGTTGAATTGAAAGTAAATGGCTAAAAAAATCATCTATTTGGAATTTTTGGGGGTAGAGGAAGTTTAGAATGTCAAAATGCAAAAGTCAAAATGCAACCACTGCGTTTGCTGATGTCAATCGGTGGAAAGTTGGAAGCCAATTTTAATACGTCAGACATGAGCAAAATGCATTGCTTCGGGACATCCAATAACTCCATGGTATCAGTACCTATTGTCTGATACAGTGTGTATTAGCGTCAGAATTGCGGAGAGCGTTAAATAAAGCACAACCTATTTTCAACCTCACTATGCCTAGGGAGGGTGTTGGCGAAAAGTTGGCCATTTTTCAATTATTCATGTGCGTGAACTGGGATTCAACCTAGACAACGCAATGCCTTTTCCCCCTTTATTTATTTCATTAGTCCTAAATCTGTACCGAGCGGGATTTTTCTCACCAAGTCGATTGATTTCAAAATGACTTGCTTGTTGATCCGAGCTACCGAGCATAGTCTAGAAAGAAAACGATCACACTACAACAAAAATAGGTCCATAGCGTAGGACTGGACGCAAAAGCTACGAATCTGTGATGCATTATTTTAAAAAGTGCTTCTTTTATTAGAATATTTACTCATGTTTAGAGTCTCAGAGAAAGTGCAAAATGAAAATAGATCTACTCAAAACTAAATGTCACGACTGTCTCTCAGCGGAAAAAAAAAAGCTCCACTCGCAGAGCAGGCTTGGAATCGGTACAGCCTAATATTTATAAACTATTACATCATCATTCCTCCAAATACAAGCATAATTCACAGTTAAAACTCACTTCTAACCACACAATTCCTCGATCGTAACTACAGGATAGGTAGTGACAGTGTGCTGAAATAGCAGCAAAAGAATTGAATGTTTTGTCCAGGAGACAACTTCCGAAATATAGCGGTGCAAACTAGGATAATTAGTTGTTGGGGGAGGATGCGACTTTCTAACAGATGGCCTGCTTCATCGGCTGTACAACTTGCGCGAGAAGGCTTTCGGTGCAACTACAGTGCGAGATTCAAGACAACAGAGAATGCGTCGGCGATGATTGGTGTTGAAACTGAAAAACCTCACCAGCAGTTCCGAGCTGCGGACGTTTGCATTTTGCTAGATCTTGCTGGCTAGATCTTGCAGGGAAGCCAGCGCAGCTGCCCCTCTTCGCTTACACTCGGCAGGTCTATACGAGCTCAAGCCTCTTTCAAGACAAAATATTTGTTTACAGTTTAAATTCAGTGTGTATGTGCCATTCGTTTCGTTAAGTTTTTTTCTAGTAATCCGTGGCAAACTGATCGTAGCCGATAACATCGAAACTATTAGGTGGCCGTTACAAAATCCTAACTAGGTCTGACGAATATCGCTTTGGTTGCCGCCATATTTTTATGCTGCGTGATGCCGATGCTTTGATGAGGGTGCTAGTAGAGCACGAAATCGCCTTTCGTGACATTAATACATCCAATGCTGAGAATGACGCATTGTACCCAACAGCTAATAATCCTAGGTGTAAATACATGGCAGTCCCTGCTCGTGATTCATATTGAAGAAAGATTAAAGGGGATAAAAGGCTGACTTCGTTAATTTTGTAGCAGAAAACCCATTTTTGTTTGACCTTAATGCATTGGGGGGGGGGGGGGGGGGGGGGGGGTACTAGGTTTGCCAGGACGTGCAACAAGCGATTAACAACAAAACTTGCAGCACGTAACAAGAGTTCAAAAAAAAAGTTACAGCATTGGAAGGAAAGGTGCTAAATCAAACGATATGTTTCTTGTCAAAATCTTACTTTTCTCGTTCATCCCATTCATCTGGTTTACGGTCGTAAGGATCATCAATTTCATTAGGAGGATTCACAGGTGGCCTGCAAAAATAAACCCAGATTATTTTCAACAGAAACTCTTCCGTATCTTTGTGTAGGCACAAGTTGATTACGGTAGGACCAGGGTTCGTACACGATAACCAAGACCATTTTTAAGGCTTTTCTTCAAAGATCAATGTCTACCACACTTTTTTAAAAAACCTTAAGAGGCTAATTTTCAGTTTTACTATGATAAATAATTCAACAATAATAATTCAAATACCAATGGACAAGGAAGGAGTAAAAAAAAAAATGATTAGCTGCCCCTTCTGTCACCAACTGCTTTCACTGCGCGACACCAGTAGGTCAATTCGACATTCATATACGATTCGGCTGACTATTAACCCATCTATTAGTCTACAAATAAATCATCCCCAGCCACAATGTTCGAGAAAAAGTATGTTTGTAGCCTCCCACAAACATTTGGGAGGCAACGGTCATCCATTGGCATCAGTCATCGCATTGCAAGCACAGGCATTGGTTTTAGCCAGCAGATGTTAAAACAGCAGATGTTAAAATTTTATTTGAAACCCTATTAATTATTTTGACTCCATGATAAGTGTAACTTAGTTGCACTTTGCTTTCTTAAATATAAGACCACGAGATACCGGAATCAACATTTTAGCATATCAGTGCATCGTAAGTGTTACTAAGCTCAAAACTGCACTGGCTTCAGCAAGCTAAGAAGCAGAAACTACTTCTTGTATGGGCTCCATTCTACTGAATGTTAGACAACCCGATTTAGGCCTACTAATGACAGTTGATCATTTAAAATGAAGCTGCTCTCACCCATAAATTTCTAGATAGACTGTTTCGCCCTTGTTTGGGCTAATACTCTGTGGATGAGAGCATAGGCACCTTGCTGGTGGTAAATTAACAAGCTCAAAACCGGACTGGCTTCAAACTAAAAAGCAGATACTGCTGCTTGTGATCAACTGCCATTAATAGGCCTAAATGTGGGTGTGGCAACATTCAGTAGCATATGGAGTATGTTGCGAATCTTGTTAGCTTGCCAATGTTTGCTGGGGCCTACGGCTAATTAAGTCGTTATCGTTTAATTTGTCATTGAGTTGCATTATCTATGTATTGTCATTTCCTTTCCAGTTCCTGCCTCTAGAACCTTCTAGAAGTTTCAATTACCCGAAATACCCTTGTTATTTCGCGTTGTCAGGGGTGACCAAACGCATAAAAGCAGCGGTCCGAGCATGCAAAATCAGAAAGCCTTCGGGCCAGCCACCCAGCTGATCCTCCTTGACCCCTGCTAGGTCCTTGGTTAGGCAAATTTTTGGTCTGCCCAAGCCTTTATTAGGCCCGATTTCAGACTCCTTTAGTTTATGCCAGTTAAGCCTTCCCAAACCTAACCAAGGCCTTTTCCCTAAACCTAATTCAACCCTGTAGTCTGTAGCTTTTTCATCATGGTGCCGAAACGCGAGAACGACACCAGTCTGGAGCCAGTTGGTTTTGAGCTTTTTAATTTACCACCAGCAACGTGCCTAGGCCTGTCATCCAAAGAGTATTCTCTACTGATGAGCCCAAACTAGGGCGAAACAGTTGGTCTAGAGATCTCTACGGATGAGAGCAGCTCGGTTCCTAGCGCAACTGTTAGTGATATTTCAGGATATTTCATTAACAAAATTTAAGGCTATTTTAAGGCTAAACAATTATTTCTATTTAACCAACCATATTTCTATAAATACAGGGTGAGGTAGAAATGAAGGGCTATCCTTGCGAAGCACAGATGGTTAATGCTAGGGCAATGAAACTTTGCATGGTATGTTAGCGAATGGGCGACCCACAAACCATGTGCTGATCACCGACCTTGACACAGATTTGCAAGGTCATCACGATGCTACCTTTTTAACCATCCTTTGTAGAACCAGAGTGTAAATTAGAAACTTGTAGTAGACATTTGCAAGGCATAGCCATTGAACAAAACGGACAGAAATTTGGTAAGTTAGTTTAGGAATTACGAGAATTACAAGTATCATTCCGTTGTGCTGACGGAGTGGCTTTCCTGCCAAACAGCAAGTGAAAAGTCCAGTGATCCTCAAAAGTTTGTGAAGCCTCCTTGGGAAGCATTCATGAATAACGCCTACAGAGGGGAGGGAGTACTGAGCAAATGAGTTACCATCTGTTATGATGAGGGAGGGGCAGAATATAATGAATTATTACGTAATACAAATTGTAGACAAATTATCTTTCCCCAACCTTTTTCGCTGTATTGTATGAACTAAATTATTTTTCCGATTTCTGTTAAAAACTTTAACAGACATTTTATTTTCATTTTAAAATTACTGGTTATTACGCCCTTTGATACTAAGTACAGCTTATAATTATTCATCCAAAATTAAAATGCATACAACTTGTGTGTGAGGGAGGGGGGGGGATCTTACGCATTTTCAAGGGAAGGGGTTATGCCAAGTGTTGCTCCTCCAAAGGAGGATGGGGGTTATAAATTGATTGAAACAAGTATTACATAATTTGTGAATGTTCCATTGGGAACGAGCAGCAACTGACATAGTGACGACTTGACACGTTTACAGATTTATACTTTCAACGTTTGTCAGGGTGTTTAGGTTCATACATAGGCAGAATGTTGCTACAAATTATAGCATGTTATGCAAATTGGCATAAGTCGGTCACCGTTTTGATTTTCTTTTTGAGCTCATCATGGTGACCAAATTATGCCAATTTGTGCATAATGTTAACTGGGGGTGTTCTCAAGACCATGACGGAACAGTTTTGCAGGAAAGCAACTCGCTCAGCAAAGGAGAATGCTAGTTGCAATTCCTGAACTAATGCACAGAGTTCGTTCCTTTTTTTTTTCAATGTCCATGCCGTTCCAATGTCTAAGAGTATCTAATTTACACTGGTGGTCCTACGAAGCAGGATTAAAAAGTTGCAATCATGATGACCTTGAAAATCTGCATCAAGGTCAGTGATCGACATGGTTGGTGGACCCCTTGTTCGCCTACAAGCCATGCAAAGTTTCATTGTTCTAGTATTAACCATCTGTGATTGCAAAGGGTGGGCTGTGCTTTCTGCCTCACCCTTTATAATATTTTGCTAATATTTTTGTCATTGTGTATTCAGTGTTTTTGTCACATAAATTCTTAGTGGTTTGAGGTTAATAGGCTTGAAATTTGGACCAAAGAAAAGCTTTTTATAAACCGGTTAAAATGGTATATCGGAATGTCAAAATAGGTAAAGAGTTGGCGAAAATATTTTTGGCGGGAGGACCTAGCTTCAGATAAAAAAAAAATTTGATCCAGGATAATTTAAAGCACCCGCATGCGCCTATAAACCAAACAATTAACTTTACATGGCCTTACGCAATGAAAATATTCTTTAACACTGAAAAAGTATCCAACTATAAAACTATATTCATATCTATTCTACTGGGACAACCTGGTGTTACTGATCTTGAAAACAATGGTAGTCATACAGACATAGTACTAGCACACATATAACCCTTTGTTTATCACCTCTTCATACAATTAAGGTAAACTTACGTAAAATCTTCTAGCAAATCACCCTTGTTAACTGAAACTTGATCCACAAATACTTCGTACGTGTTGTCAGGTTTTAGCACTACATGGCATGATAACACAAATTAGTCCAGTCATAGCTTGCAATATGAAATAGTAACGAAAGATAATGGCAATAACGAGACTTACACAATGTGTATAAATGTGACATTTTATCCTTGAAATAGTCATCAATTTTTGCTTCAGTTGGTTTACTATGTTTTTCGGAAATAGTGCCATTAATTGGATTCTTGTGACGGAAGATAAAATGGATCTGAACAAACAATAAACCAATACATCACAAGAGAATAAATAGCACGTGTTCACGTTCACCAAGCATTGCTTTTAACCACCAACAACTTAAAACGTTACCTTATGGTCATTGCCACATTTGTCAGGGCCAAACATGATGGTGTATGGAGTCTTGTCATGGAATTCAGCCTGCCATAGCACAAAATTAAAAAATTCAGAAATGAAAGAACTAATTGCAGATTCACACACGAAAAATCATTATAAGGATGTTCAAAATTACTCGCACGCGATTATGGTACAAAAAATCTAAACTAAAAACATGAAATTTTGACGCTTCCGTCTTCTGGAATTTTTGCTTCTTGGCAACGCTTTGCACTTCCTTGCAAATGGGTCCCTAGACAGCCCTTGAAGGCATTACATGTTTGAAACCTTTAAACACTCCTCCTGTGCGATTAAGCAGACGATTCTCATGTATCTTAATTGCACACGTTCCAAACCGAGGTTGTGGTTATTTCTTTCTTACGTTTCCAAACAAAGCCTCCTGGAAGAGAATTTCTGGATCTTCCCATTCTGGTAGGTAACTGTTTTCAACATCCTTATGTCCGATCACTCAGCGACAAGATAAATGTGAATTCAATTTCTTCAAGAAAAATCATTCTGTTAATATTGGTGCCTTAGTTAGCTTTAACTTATAAGCTGATAGATATAAGCTGATAGATATAAAGTATAATAAAGTATAAAAAGGACAAGTACAGCAAAAGTCCAGATGGACAAAAATAACCGTGGAAGCCGTCAACAACCCCATGGTTTTGCAGAGGGACAGGCGACGTTTAAAAAACACCAAGGGAGGGCGCAAATCTGACATCTTCAGGTAGAGCACTCCACGCTCTGACCACCCTAACACCAAAGCAAAATCTCCGAACATCCACCAGACATCGCCGAAGAAACAAAGTGAGGTCCAGCAAACCTCATTGAGCTTGTCAATGAGTCCGCTGAGGGAGCTTTAAGACAGTATATCGAGATTTTGTCTTCAAACAGCAAGCATTTCCAACCCAGCCGAACTACATATTCAGAATGTAGTAAATTGCAAAACTTCCTCGTAAACCTTCTTTGCACTGACTCGACATTCCTAATGTCACGCAACAGAAATGGGGACCAGACAGGAGAACAATGTCCCAACAAAGGTCACACCAAGGCTTTATAAGCCTGCACTAAAAGACCAAGGGCCCGACTAGCCTTAGTCGCGACCGCAGCACACCGATTATCCCGCTTCCCATTCGCAGTGACGATCACCCCAAAATCCTTTTCAGTATCAACCACATTAAGGGGCACTCCACCAATTTCGTAAAGGAAAGCCAGCTTACCTGGCCGCCAACCAAAATGCAGGATGTGGAATTTTGCAATATTCAGCGTCATCCTAGCATCCTTGGTCCATGCCACCAACCTGTCCAAATCATACTGCAGCGCCTCACAGTCCTTAATGCTGCAAATCTTTCTGTCCAAGTTACCGTCATCAGCAAAAGCCAAAACACGGGAAGTGATACCATCTCAGGCATTGTCAGAAAACACCAAAAACAGAAGGGGACCAAGGACACATCTTTGAGCGACACCACTCTTGACAGTCTTCCACGAAGCTTGGCTGTTTACCACAACCCTTTGTCTGCGATCCTTAAGCTATGCTTCGACACAATCAGAAAGAGCAGCATTCACACCAAGATCACGCAGTCTTCTCACTAAACGCAGATGAGGAACCATATCAAACGCCTAGGTGAAATCCAAATAAATACAGTCCACATGAGTACCACTATGAACAGCCTCCATCTAGTCATCCTGGGCCAAAAGCAAATTACTCAAGCACGTACAAAGCCATGCTGCACATCAAACGGAACCCCCACTCTTTTCAGCTCATATGCCATATGTCCACGCAGAAAACGCTCCAAAATCCTGCAACTTACACTCGTGAGGCACAGAGGTCGATAATTTGCACCGTCCCTACAATTTCCGCCCTTATGAATGGCAGTAACATTGGCCATCCGCCAGTCACGTGGAACAACCCCCGTTAAGTAGTGTCATAGCGAAAAGGTGAGCAATTGGTTTAGCAATTTCATAGGCTGCCTCTCAAAGAATGCGAGGATGGATACCATCAGACCCTGCAGCTTTACACACATCAACACTGAGCAGCACCTTCAACACACAAACCTCTCCCTGTCCTGGCCTGGCAATAGTGTTCCTGAAGCATCTCGGCCGCGTCCATGTCACCTCGGCCGCTTCCATGTCACCTTTCGTACCGGTTGCACCCGCGGCATCAAACACCATAAAAGGCTTGTTTTATTCTTAACACGAATGACGTAGCTCCAATACACACGAGGGTTGAGTTTTTCAGCCAGATTAGCTTCAAAATGGCATTTGGCTCTGCGTAGAGCTCTGCACGCCTTATGCCTAGCAGACCTAAATTTCTTGTAATTAGTCGTAGTAGGGTAACGCCTGTAAAAACCCCATGTACATCCTTTCACCTCAATCCTAGCTCACATCCACAAAGTATTCTCTACTGACGAGCCCAAACAAGGGCGAAACAGTGTCTAGATATCTTTGTGGGTTAGAGCTAATCAATATCAATCCTTTGAAGTACTCCCTCCTACAGCCAAGGTGCCTTGCGCTTACCAGCCTGAATTTTAATCTTGGGGACACAGTCGTCGACAAACTTCAAGTCTCTTTAAAGCTGGACCAGTCGTCCTCAACGTTCCCAGAAAACCTGGACGACCAGTCAAAATTGGCCAGTAGTGTTCTCAAATTTTCGAAATCGCCTCTGGAGTAATCCAACCTCGAAGCACTGCAGGAAGAAAGCTGATCACCATTCAGGAATTCTCCTAAAAGAACATTATGGTCGCTTTTGCCAAGGGGTGGATCATGGCGAACCTCAATAATATCAGAAGCATCCCTAGTTAGCACCAGGTCCGGGAGACTCAGATCATCGTTACCCCTAGCTCTAGTAGGCTCCACAATGTGTTTGCACCACAAAAGGTCCTGAATGGCCTCGTAGAACTGAAAAGCGAAACTGTCAACAGGGCTCTCACTGTGCGTTTAACCCAGTCACTCTCACGATAGTTAAAGTCGCCAATGGCCAAAACTTTCTTCCAACCCCCTATCAACTTCCTGAAGAGCACGAAGCAACAGACTGTGTTCCACATCTAAATAGTGAGCCTCCTATAAACCACACCGGTAATCAAATCCCCAGTAGGTAAAGACAGCTCTCACCACACTGCTTCAGAAAAGGCATTCTGAAGCACAACCTCACATGCAACAATTTCACCACTGACATAAAGAACCACTCATCCTTTCCTCTCACCCTCCCTACGTATCCTAAAAATCTGGTATCCTGGAATAGCAACCTCCGCTTCTAAATTATTGGGGTGCAGCCAAGTCTCACTGATCCCACACCAAGGGTTTGTAAACCTGCATATAAACTCAATTCATCATTCTTACCAAGAAGAGATTCAGCATTAGTGGAGCAAAAGGTAAAACTGCCACGAGTGGCATCACCTTGAGCAAGCTTCTTTGGCTCCACTAATGTCGGCCGTTTTTTGAAGAAACAGGAATCTGCCTAGTAGAAACAGCTGGCTTGGGCAGATCAGCTTTAGGGGACCTTCCTTTGAAAGGCCTGATAAGAGTTCCAACATCCCAGGTCCGACACTGCGTCAGCAACCTTTTGACTAAGCACAATGCGAAAAGAAGCGCAAGTAGTGAATTTAGTCTGTAACCTGATACAATTAGCATCAACTTTCATTTCATCCTTTCTCTAACTCAGTTTTGGTAGTTGTCTGGTGCAATCCTGCTAACAAAAAGACGCTGCACATTATCAAATCGAGGTGGCAAAGCACGAATATGTTTAACAACTTCTGGACAGCGTCTGTTATTATGGGCACCTACCTCAGAACGAATAGCACCCCTCCGATTTCGCGTGAAAGGGTGTTTCTTCACCCCAATTGCTACAGAAACAGCCGAAGGCCCAGCCAACTTCATGGGTTTAACTTTAGGCCCGTCTGAAATGTCTGAGATGTCTGTACAAGGTATAGCAGACAGAGATGGCTTATCAATTTTGAACTTGCTAGCCTTTTTTAAAGCAGAAGAACAAAATCCAGAAAAATGGCAAATCAAGGGAGTAAAACTGGGACACTACCAATCATGGTGGACCCACGAGATACATCCCAAAATTTTTTTCGTACATAATGGAGAGGTACGTCGAGCAGGGACTTGCTTGTTCCCTTTCCAATGATTAACCAAATGGTCAGCTTACTGTAAGCACAGACGGCGAATTCCACACCAAATATCGAGTGTCTGTCAAAAATTTCTACAACGCAACTGTTGGATTGTCTTTGAATAAGAATTTCCTCTAATTTTATACAGTAAGCACCTGGCACTCTTTTAAATAATAATACAATTTCTCCACATTTAAATAGGACACGAAAGGGAGGTGAACCTCTAATACCGAACCTGTGGGGAATCAAAGGAATTGTTAACGGTGAAAGGTAAAAGTGGAAAATGAAGGAACGGGTTGACAACCATATTTCTAAAGTTCAGAGAGTGGGTGTCGCAGTTGTAGGTTTTTTTTCCACCATTCGACGAAAACCATACATACACTGTGGGTTGGTCCACAGTGGCTGCCTCAAGGGAATTCCAGATATGGACAACACGTACAGAGAAATAATTTTGACGGCAAACTGTGCGCAAAGACTAGGCTGCCAGTTTCCAACTATGGCCTCAAGTTCTATCAACGCCAAAAAATGGTAGGTTTACAGCAATCAAACCCCACACGATTTTAGAAGTCAAAATGAATTCTTGTAAACACAAAAATACTTCGTACAACCTTGAGAGTTCACTTCAGAATTTAAATTTTAATTTAAATTATCCATTTTACTACGCAGAATCTCAACTCAAAAAATACGGTGATTGTATTTTTTCGAGTCGAGATTGTGCGTAGTAGAATGGAATATTTAAACGAAAATTTTAAAAAGAATTCTTAACGCTAGAAGATCCAGTCCTGTCCTGACAAGGCGAGTACGGTTTTGAGAACTGCAGAACACCCAAAAAGGACGGAGCGTTCAAAGGAAAAAAATGTTATCGGGAGTTTTTCATGGGTTAATATTGTAATTGTCTTGTACAGTTTTTTTTTTCAACGTTTAATTGAACGAAAGGAATCTAAAATAAACTGGTGGAGGGGGGGGGGGAAGACGTGTCCTAAGTACCAATCATGCAAGGCATTCTTTATACCTCTACATAAACCATATATATATTGAGAACAGTGGTTAGCCACCAATTGCACATCAAAATAACGTACCAAGTCCATATCTTTAGAGTTGGTGATTAATTTGAGGTAGGCTCCTCCACAGTCCTGCCCATTCTGGAAATTAACTTCATACCTACAATGGAACAAATGCTTTAAGTACCAAACATGAGATACGACAACCACAGTAGTAGGAAAAATTACTCACTGCAATACTAATGGTTTGTCCTCGAAATGGAATGGTCGCTCTAGTTTAGCAGAAATGGCATGATGTTTAGCTTTGTCCTGATAAAACAAACAAGCATTATGGTATTAGGACCCCCTAACACATTTACTGAAAAGGAAAAGATAGGATTTTTTTGTCATACTGAAACATAACCTACGCCAATAACGACTCACAAATGACCAATAGAAAACAATGGGGGGGGGGTTACAAAAAAAATACACAAAGCAAGGCCAACCAACACCACAAATGCAGTGAAGTGCAAAAGATGCAGCTGAAAAGCAACAGAGAATAAGTGCAGAAGATGAGCTATGGTGCTTGCAGCCCTTTCAGCGACTTTTGTGCCTCACGCCACAGGAGCTGGTGTGGTATTCCTTCCAGCCACGTTCTGCAGTGAGCACCAGACGAGACAGTGTTGCTCATGCTGCAGCACCAGAAACCAAAGATCACTGTGAAACTGGGTCACGTAATGTGTGAAATCCTGTTTGTGCCTTTTAGTGGACTAGTGACAGTAATTCCGTGGAAGCGTTGTGGTCAAGACAAGGGATCATGACAGATGCACCTGAAACGCCTATCCCAGCAGATACGGCTTAACTGCACACAAGGACCCCAGAATAAACTAGGGTCCACGTTAGGGACCGATTGAACTACTTCGCCCAAATCCAAATAATTTGTGAGATTTATCAGTATCTTAGCAGAAAATATAAATTAACTTAAAATCACGCTGCTCTCACCCACAGAGATCTCTAGACAGACTTTTGGCCTTGTTAGGGCTTGTCAGTAGAGAATACTCTGGATAGCAAATAAAACTTGCTGCACTGTAGAGATTACAATATAATATGTTGGAGAAAGTCTAATGCGATCCAGTACCAATATGTAACCACAGGCATCAGTGCAATCCACTACTTTTTTTTTAATTTACACTCGTAAGATCTTAAGTTCTTATTAAAACCTAAATAGTTTCAGCCCATTTATATAGACTGAATTTTCCCACACCTGCAAGACAGTAGATATTATTTGAACTTGCTTATTAGTTTCTCTCCATTAACTTCCTAAACGGTTTAAGCTATTAATTTGAAATTACTGCCTTGAAAAGCTGGCGAAAAAATGCTTCAAATGCTGCGTATATCGGATCAAAAATGGCCATAAATTAGCAACATTATTGAAAAATCATGTTAAAATGTTGCACAATCCAAATTGAATCATTATCCTAAAGTCCGGATTAATCCAAATTGAATCATCATTCTTAAGTCCGGATTAAGATCTGGATTCAATCGATCCCAAGTTCCTTTCAAATAGACTGGTTGCTGGAACCTATATTCTACTGCAAATCTTGTTTACATACCTTTAAGACCAGCCCCATATCTCCTTGAAGATGCTCGGTAAGAGACGCTTCCACAGTCCACCGCCCTGCAAACAATTAAGTGATTTAGCTAGATGTGAAAGAATAACATTTTGAGGAACTTAAAAAGACTGCATGGCCCATGTTCACATGCTAGTCATTTATACTCTTTTTTTTTTTTCAATATTCTGCCTACCGTTATACTTTGCAATTTCTTCATCAGTATCCTCCTTCCTCGCACTTGATTTCACCCACCTGAAAAACATTTTTTCTTTGTTAAACACGATAATGTACAAGAGCCAGCGTATTTTGTCCAGAAAGGCATCCCTCCTGCTACTAACTAATCCCACCCACCAACAACGGGATTCAAGCAACCAGGACACCATCTTGGAATTATCAGAAACATGTTTCCGATCGCGCAATTATTTTCAAATAAAGGAATCGACAACTTTCATTAATTTGATGATACACCACCTTTCTATGAACCTACGTAAATTGGTTAAAGTCAGTGAGCGAGTTACCATGGAATTTATTGAAAACGGAGCCTGATAATTCGGCTTAAATGTCATTAAGAGCGCTAACAAGCGTACCACCTTCGAAGTTAGCTTAAGAATAGGCTTAGTTGAATTGGAACGTTATTTGCCAGTTCCCTAATTTTCGGTAATAAAAAACTGCCACAGTCAATCACCAAACATTAAATTGTGCTCTTGTCCACAAACCATGACAGGAAGATGACGATCAACCGAACTCGTGGATCGGCTGGTTTCGAAGTCGGTGCCGTGTTGAGTTGTTCAGGTTGTTGGCTGACTGTAGTGAGATTTCTCGTAGAAGAGTATTGTTGAACAGTGCCTTAGTTGCCCAGTTGAGTGAATGATAGGTCGCAAAGCTGGCTTTTTGAAAAAGTTGTGAGATGCGGGACGAAAGGTTGCGTTATTTCTTCAAGGGCTGGCGTCAGAAGAAAGCTTCTCGCACAGGGCATTGACGGCAGTGTTTAGGACGTCAGCCTGAGAGGCGACCCGTAAACTTAGGCGGAGACATTTGTCGTCGTCAAAGAGGACGAAAGATGGAATTTCAGCTTTCTTCGGGATTAAAAGTGCGGTCCCAAAATCCATTTTTACCTCCTCGCAAAGGAATTCACATTCAGAGTAGGTATCGAAGTTGCAGGGATTTGTTGCAACTTCGCTGAGGGGACGGAAGAAACTGGTTTTGCGCCGGGTGCGAGGCGCTGGTAGTTCTTTGTCCAGGATTAAAGGGTCTCCCTTGCCGAGTAGCGAGCCTTCATGCGGAGCAGACACGTCAGCAGGGTTGTTGACTGGCCAAGGAGGTTGCAAGGTTTGGAGTCCTTGTCTCGGAGGGTGAAGCCGAATCAAGTCTTCAGGCCTCTGTTGATGACGGGAGCATCGGCGGACTGTGACCGCTTGTAGAGGAAGCAGTACAAAACCATTTCTTCGACCGTCGTGAGAAGCGATGCCAACGGGATGGTTGGATCGTCACCGATGTCGTCCGTGAAGTGAATTCTCTTCTGGGACGTTGGTTGGGTCTGAGACGAAAGCTGGACTTGAGTCGCGGGTTTTCCGCGAGAGACCTAGATGCGGTGGGCGGAGTCGAGGGCTTTCGTTTCTTGGCCGCGTCGGGCGAGAGCTGAGGGCCGCACTTGCAGCTTTCATGGCTGGCGGTGGAGGCTACCCAATCCTGGGTGTGGGCATGTCGGACTGAAGACGTGCACGATGGCGGCGGCATCGGGTTGTCTTTCGTTTTCCCTTGAAAAACTTCCTGTACTAGACGGTGGACTTGGCCCCTGCGAGAAGAGTTCGACGATAGGTACAGTGGTGAGTTGGGAGCTGGTGGTGGGTCGAAGGCAGCTGCAGCTCGGCGGAAATTGTTCCTCGCCTGTTGTAATTCCCGTTGGAGTGACGAAAGATCCAATGGAGTAGCGGGGAGGAGTCCGCTGATCGGCTTGAAGCGGGAACTCTGCTTGTGCGGCATCGACAAAAGAGGCGGGATGGATCGGCCCGTTGGCGGCGAGGGCCAGAGCGGAGACCGAGGACGAAAGCAAGAGGGCGTGGTGGGAAACCACGCAGCAAGGTGACGTGTAGGAACCTCTGGAGGAAAATGAAATGCTGGAAGCGTCCACGCTTTTATAATGGAGGGCTGTGCCGCGCAGGCGCGGCATGATAGCAGGCGGTTACACACAGCCAAGAAACCTCCAGGGGAACATTCTATCGAGGACAATTTAATGCGAAATTAATAGGTTAAGATGTTTTGGCAAATAAGAAACCAATTTTGACCTTTGGCCAGGAAAATTTGGGCTTTCTAGTTGCCCAGAAGAAAAAATACACTACCTGTAAATTTCTTGCATTGCCGATGACCTCGTCAATTAGGTTGCGGGCACCATCGTGAAGAGTTCCCAAGGGTGAGAGCTGGGTCCCCAGGTGGCTCGTTGATCAGTTTGTGGTTGTGTTTACCGAGTGGCCAAGTTGATGATTGCAAGAAGCCTTCAGGTGGGGAAGGGTCCAACCATTGCTGATGCGAGTCATTTTGGTGGACTATAGGGTATTCCTCCAGTTTTTTTTTTAATTATTATTATTATTTTTAGAAAAATTTCCTTGATTTGATGAGTGATTTCCGTGTCGTGGGTGAGATGGGTGGTTCTCTTCGTAATTGTGTAGGGTTAATTGGAATTCATTCATTGTTGATTCGAAATTGTTGGATTGAGAAGTTGGAAAGGGTTAGCGATCAGCTGAAGGTTGATAAAAGTTCATTTCCGGTTCGGGGAAGAAGAGTTGTTGAGTAAAGTTGATTTGGTGTCGACTTTACTGTTGTTGGAATGTGAAATCGTAAAGGGACAGTAGTTGGCTGAAAATTTAAAAGTCCACATTCCTGTCCAGGGAAGAGTTTCTACAGTGGTTAAAGTTAAGATTGTTGGTTTTTACGGTCAGGCCACGAAGGAGAAGCTGTAGCCTTTGGCTCGAGAGCGGCAGTTTATGCAGGGGTGTGTGCGGGTTCTGGTGTTTTCTGGTGTTCGACACGAACCGCATTTCAGGCTTTGTGACGATTTTCCTGGGAATAGGAGGGGGTGGGGGAGAAAGAGGTTAAGGCCGTCTAGGGGTCATATGGGTAAGACCAAAGGGGGGGAGGGAGTGGAGAGGTCCTCGAGCACTTGTGTGGTAGGGTAGGATTAGGTTGAGGGACAATATTAGAAATATTCCTGCTACAGAATGAGGTCGAGCAGTTCTAAGTAGTTGCAACAAATTTAATGAACATTTCATATTCATATAATTACACAACCAGTTTTGGAGGGCGCCTCCTATACTCTTCCGCATAAACATAATTGAGATTAGTATCTAGTTAAAACATTAGTTACGTTAAGTATTAACGACTGCTCTACACCCTATTTCACCACTACGGCCTTCTACCGCTGCTTTTATAACGCCTGACGAGAAAGCATGTCTTTCACAAGCAGGACTAAATCGTGCAAATTTCACGGGAACATGGTAAAGAATAGCCTACCAACATGAGAAACACATCTAGAAAAGTTAACCGTGGTGACGGCAGCGCAACAACGAACTAACAGTAATAACACGACTGACCAATTCATATACGCACATCTGTGCCGTAAAGCACGTTCGGGCGTGGCACGTACGCTATGAGCAAATAAGTACAGTTTCATTATGACACATCCGAAGTAAGATTTGGAAACAAGGCATTACCTGCATAAATGTTTTTCAACCTTCTGAATTACTGCATACAAGTGGGAGAGCTAATCTTCTTACAGAGTTAGAAACACGGGTTGACATCTTAACAAATGAATTGGCAGGCTTTAATACAGGATTACTGCGACTCGGTTGTAGCGTTGCGTCAACATGTCTTCGCAATCGGACATCTCGTGCAGCAAGAAACCCATGGCAATCGGCCCCATACGTCTTGAAACTGCCAACACGGAACCAATCTGACCACACACACCGAAGTGCTCCACTTCACACCTCAATCGTCTCACATAACGAACACCCGAAAAAGTCACCAAAACGCAAGCGCCACATCGCGTGACAATTGCACCACGACGAACGAAGAGTAAATAATTCATCAATGAAGGCAGGTAATAGAAAGATTATGTAGTTTTACAATACTAAGATTACATAAATAAAAGTAAATTCACATACCAACAAGAGCAAAATAATACCTACAGGTTATGTGGCTTAACGAGACATAAATACCAACAAGGCCATCTAGGAGCAAAGACACCGTGACAGACAGCGTGAAAACCAAGGGCGCACACGTCGTTCAAAGCCAAAAAAGGAGCAAGTGACGCCAAGATCAACCATCCAAAAGCGCGACAGGTTGCAGGAAGGGAAGTTTGGGGCATTGTCCCATTGCCATATGTAGCCTTTTTAGGACGTGGCTCGATTTGGCCTGATCCACTCTTCTCCGATTGCTGCTTGTTGAGGTTGGGTGTTTTCCGGAAGAACAGAAGGTGCCAGGTGGGTCGTGGGAATTGGGTCTTGGTTGGGGTTGGTGCGGTTGGGAATGCGAGGGGGGGGGGGAAATTGGACGACTGCCAGTTAGTGGAAGAGGGGAAAGTCTACGGAACTTAGCATCGGCAAGTTCCACTCTTCGGCGAAGCTTCTGGTTGCTTTCCAGGAGGTTGGCGATGTTTGTGCGTTGTGCCTGTATCATCTTTTCCGCACTGGATAGTTTCGTTTTGACAGTGGCGAATTCAGCAGCGATTGGCGCACAGTTCCTTTTCAATCTGATCTATTCTTTTTTAGTGAGGTCCAACTTGTGGCGGAGCACACCAAAGAGGATATCCCGATTTTCGAAACGAGGTAGATTGATAGGTTTGTTTGAGTGACTGTCTAGGCCGTGGGAGATGGTCGTTGATCCTGATGAAACCGTGGTGGTTGGTTCGACTAAGGGTGTAGGTTCGAACAGGATGAGGTCATGGTGGCACTCTGTGGTTTGGCGTTTGTTGAGGGTCCCGGTTGAATGGTTGGAGGCAAAACAGGTGTGGGAGCCTTAGGTGTTGTAATGGCAAGCACTGGTGAGGGTTGTGTGTCGGATGATGAAATGGAGGCATTTTCCGTTTGTCTTTCTGTTGGCGGGAGCGGATGGCTGCAGCAGCGTCTTCTTGGCGATGACGGCCCATTCGTGGGGAAGTCTTGGAAACAGTGCATGGGTCTGTGTAGTAATTGCATAATCGGTGATTTTGGCATGCAGGATGGGGATCATAACGTTTGACTTTAGAGGTTATTACCAGGCAGGCGCAAGAATCCGGATGGCGAAGGGTGTTTCCGGCAGATTTGCCACTTCTTGTGCGATTCATCTTAACGTGAGACATGGTTGGTTTGGACGCGCGCGGGGGAACCAAGAGAGGGTGTATCCAGAGAGGCGAGAAGCTTCAGGTAGAGAGATTGACGTAGAAGAGTTCACGTGAGAAAAGGGGAAGCGGGTTTCTTGTCAGTGGTGTCATCGCTTGTAGAGGTGTGTTGATGAAGGTTAACGTGCGGACAGGGTGCAGTGGGCGATTGTCTTTCAAGAGACGTTGAGTTGGTTTCATGTTGTTGTGACGTTTTAGTGAACTTTGCAAAATGAACAGAGGATGTGTTGGATGAGTGCAAAGAGAAGATGAGGTTTCTGATATGGGGTGATGAGGTTTAAGAGCCATGTCATGGAGGGCCGGTTGAAGAGATGGTGCGTTCCTGGCATTTGATTGTGCCGCGTGGTTGAATGGGTCGCAGTGTAGCATGTTTTCTTGTGTGGACAGAGCTGGTGTTTCAGTGTGGTTGTGTGGGCTGTGGAGGATGGAAGTGTCCACGTGACCAAGTGGTGGTGGTTCCATGTGAAGTGAATGGGGTTCAGCCAGTGCACAGAATGGAGACGTGGTTGTACTCGGTTGTTCGGCGGTTGAGGATACAGAATCCAAAGGTGGGTGGAAAATGAAGCCTGCAAGAATGAGGGCAGCGTCGAGTGATCTCATGCAGATGCGTCGGTGGGTATTGTTAGCACCGAAGGTTGAGAATGGTTGTAATTTGCTTGAAGTGACGAGATGAGGTGTTGGTGGTTTCCATGTCGCAGTGAAAAAGACCCAAGGGGGAACGAGCTGCGAATGGTGGCGAATGACGTGGAACAAGAGATCGAGTTCCGTGATGAAGGTTCCAGAAAGGGTGTTGGAATTGTAGGGGAAATTTGTTTTCTTCAGGTTACACCAGAGAAATTGCCGATTTCAGTCGGCAATACGATGATGCTGAGTGACGAGTCCATTGTCAATGAAAATGTCGATACGAGTGGCGAATGAGCTCGACGAATGGCAGCGAATAGAGATTGAGCTGGCTGTGATGAGCAGTGTTGTCCACGACGAATGGGCTGTAGCTCGTGAACGGCAGTCGAGGCAATGAATCGACGAGTGGGCTTGCGAGTGGCGAATTATGTGAAAATTTGTGAACGGAAGAGGACACTTCTTCAGGCGATGTCTTGCGACGAGACCTAGGGGTAAAAGGGTGGCCACCAGAAGTGAGCAATTTTTTTTTTTTTAATGGATGGGGTGAGGCGTTAGTGTTAATGGGCTGCAGGGCCCTAAATGGTGAGGGCGACGAATGGCCGTGGCGTGTGTGCAATCGTTCCAAAATTAAGCCTGAGAAAGACTGCAGAGTGGACGAAGAGCGGATGGCCTCGGCAGTGATGAAGAACATGGTGAAGAAGGCAGTGAAAAGAGCAGTTTCAGTTTAAAGTAATAACGAATGTCTTGAGGATGAGTGGTAGATTAGAGTGAAGAGCGACATACGATGGCGAGTGGGCCGGTATGGGTGACGAATGGCGAGTGGACCGAATCGGGCGACGAATTACTTGTGACGATACTGGGGTTGACCTGGGAAGGCCTTGATGGAGATGAATGCATTGTCAATAGAGAGTGTTCAAACAGCAGAAGCGAGTGGAAATGGCGGGAGGGCAGAGGAGATGAGCGGTTCTATCTTCGGCGGCGAGCAGAGGGCGGCTGACGGCGTGCGAGCGACGAACGGCTTGCAAGAGGTGGTCGGTCCGGCAGATGAAAATCGGGCTTGCGGACGGCGAGTAGGCTTGAGAATGGAGAATGGGCTTGCGAATGGACGAGTGGGGTGGCCGCTAGGGGTCAAAGCACGTAATGGGACGTTGGAATGAACGGCGATGGTCAGATTAACGGTCGGCAGCAAATGGGCCAGAACGGCGACCGGGTTCAGTGGACAGCGATCATGAATGGGCTTGAACAGAGAGTCTTTGAGTAATGTCATGCGATGAGGGCTTGGTGCGGTGAATGGAACAAGACGGTGGGTAACAGGAACAATGCGACCGTATCGGTGGGTGGAAGAAAAGAGATGGCAATCGGCTCATCCGAACGCCATTAATAGGAGGGCTGCGCGAGCTACGCATGTGCAGTGGGTGTAGGAGCTGGCCATACCTAACTTTTCAATTCCTCCAGAGTAACAGGCATCCAGGAACTGAATGCAAGAAATTTACAGGTAATGTATTTTTCCTTCCGGGCAACTAGAAAGGGTATTGGCGAAGTTGGCCTATGAGGAACCTAGTTGGTTTGGCATCTAGTTGCTCTTGCCCCAAAAAAACTTGACAACTTTTTTAATCCGCAGAAAATGAAAATGTTAAAAAACTTACTTGCGTTGAAACTGTTCACCATCATCAAATGTTTCTAATAAGTGAAATGGAAATGGAGGTACAGGAGTTTTGTAGACTATATTGTCCACAAGTGGTTCAGAAAAGGAAGCTTCCTGCAAAGAGGGAAAAACTTGTAAGGCTATATTCGACCAAAAATGATTTTGAAAGTGCCACATTAATAAATTCCACACAAATATAATTCCAGCGACACACACTTGTAAACAAAAATAAATAAAATTAGTTGAGATTTAAATCTTTTTTTTTTTTATATTTGAGAATTAAGACACTTTCAGACATTCAAACATTCATCACAACAATAACCCTTTGTCAAGCATACATGCAAAATGTTTATTACTTGTACGCTTACATTCCAGAGGAAAAGATATTTTTCGTCCCAATATCTTTGCAAATTTTTGACAGCCTGGTTTTTCTGGAGTTGGAGGGGCTCAGAATGACTGTCTTCGTCAGGCTACCTCATAACCACTCACTTCGTCTGCTCTTTGAATGAGTGCAGGGCTATAACCTCCGCAACTTGCAGGCTAGTACACCATTTCTCCCACAGCAACTAATTAAACTCACCTCTCAGCAAAAATTGGATGCTTGGGTTTGAAGGTTCCTGAATATTCATCAGGACAGCCTTCTCTCGGCTGTGGTGTTGAATAGACAGAGATTCTAGGTTTCTCATATGCACATCATTGTTAAGAGTAGGACTTGAGGAGGATCACAGATTCACAGTGCCTTCCCAGTTTATTTGGTGTCGAGTTTCCTTGTGGTGGACTGCAATGCCATTCGTTACAACTTCATTCCTGGTGTCTGCCATATGCTGCTTGCCTCTCCTACGGCATCACAGTCCCCACACGGAACTCTGTAAATGCCTTCACGGGTTTCTTAAGGTGCCTGAGGGCTTCATCTTCTTTGCTCACTGGTTTCCTTTTTTCTTGTTTTGGCATCAGGAATGACATGCTTTTTCAACAGGTGGTCTTCAGGCCCATTGCGTTCTTAACGTATAATGTAAAACCACTTTTCCTAAGTGGACTTTGGACTATAGGTGACTGCTACTCCTGGTCATTCCTCCGTATCCTTATCTTGTGTCGATGGTCGGCCTTCCTGAAAGCCGTCCTAATGAAATGATGTACTGGCCTGCAAGTTACGAAGGCTATGGCCCCACATCCCATTCAAATAGCAGACGAACGATCAAGACGAAGTGAGCGGTGATGTGGTAGCCTGACAAAGAGAGTCGTTCTGAGCCCCTCAACTCCAGAAAAACCAGACTGTCGAAAATTTGCAAAGATATTGGGACGAAAGTCTGCACTCCAAAGACTTTTTTGGCACCTGGATCAAAATTTGGAAATTCGACCCCTGATTAAGCAAGCATAAAGCGAATGGCAATTATGAGTGGGCCATAACTTTTCTCTAGCTTCAATTAATTTAATCAAACCGGAGAAATGTGGCCCATAATTGTGCGCTGAGCAAAACAAGCACATAAAGATTGTTCTAGGTGACAATAAGCACTGCAAAGTTTTCCCGTTCTAGTTTGAAACCTAAATCGCTTGAAATCATTTTCTTGACAACAATACTCAGTTTAAATGCAACACCAATAGTCAAAATTTCACGCTCAAAACTCACACGAATTTTCGGCAATTGTTAATTGTCTTCCACAGGCAATCTTGTTACTCGCACTACCGAAACACCAGTTTGTTCACATTCCAACGAACTCTCAAAAGTTTGAATTTGAGTTTGTTGGAATGTGAACAAACTGGTGTTGGTTAGTGCAAGTCTCTGGATTGCATGATGAACGCAATTCGTAACAATTGCCGAAAATTTGTGGGAAAAAAGTCGTTAATTTCGTAGTGTGAAACTCCATTACAAACAAACAAACAAAAAGCTCACTTTCACAACCAAAGACACCCACACTGTCTAGCGAATTTTCAATTTCAGGCTCGAGAAAGATAGTAGTCAACTATCAAAAATCCGCTAGGCAGTGTGGATGTCTTTGGTTGTGAAACTGAGCATTTTTCTTGCGACTTTTGTTCGTTTGTAAATTTGTGGGAGTTTCCAGCGTGAAATTTGGCGTGCATTTGAACTGTTGTCACAAGTTTTCACTAAAGTACACAAATTGATTGATTCCGGTTATTTTCTTTTTTCTTAACCTACGTATTTAAATAATACACACAAAAAGTGAACTGAAGGATTTGTATGCTAATTCATGTCACTTACTGAAGGCTCTTCTTCAATGCTCGCTTCTTCTTCGTCATCTTCCGAGTCTTGGCCTAGCACTTGCACAGGACTCGCCAATAAGCATAATCCTATTAGACAGAGACTTAGGCTTTGCAGCCACTTCATACCTGAAACCAATCAATAGTGACATCAACCCGCAAAATTACATTTGACCAATGGTGACTTAAGACCATGTTGCCTAAAATACACATGTTTGTGACCATATTAGGAACTGCTTCAGTGATCCTTTTCCTTTTTTACCTTGCAACACTGAAAACCCATAATCAGTTTTTACAAGAAAATAAAATTGTCAGTCTAAAAATATCTCTAAAACAACATTTGGACGCATTGGCCAGTCGCAACTACTTCCAGCGTGTTGCAAAGTCATTGTTTTGTATCGTGGATCACATTTCCTTTTATAAAGAAACACAGAAACACTTTACCAAACAATCCTTCAAACCAGGTGTGGTTAAGTGCGAATTTTCGACAGTTTGCATTTTGGTTTTCCAAAATATCCTGTCTTCATCAGGCCGATTCGTCCACGATGTTGTTGTTGTTGGTGTTGTGAAACTTGAACCTCGCGCTGCTGCTGTCCTATTGTTTGTGGCGGCGATGGTGGCTCCTCCTTGTTTTGCTCACTGTCGCCATAACAAACAGGACAGCAGCAGCGCGAGCTTCAAGTTTCACAACACGAACCTGTCGGCATAAGTTTTGAAAAAGTTTGTAGATGTATCGACCTGATGAAGACAGGAGATTTTGGAAAACCAAAATACAAACTGTCGAAATTCGCCCTTAACCACACCTGGTGTGAAGGGCACTATGGTAAAGTGTATCCGTGTTGCTTTATAATTTGAAATATAAAATGAGCCTATCGGCCTTTGGAAATTTACTTTTTCATGGTTAAAGAAACAGTTTGGTTTTTTTATGCTTTTCCTAAGGCTAAATTTCCAAGTTTGTTAGCTATCCTGTCATTTATTGCATAGAAAGAAATTAAGCTACTAAAGCTCTGGACTTGGCAATTTACAACATTACAGAACAATTAATGTTCTAGTTATCATATTAAATGGGACGGAAAGCCAATGGGCTCGAAACTGGTTAACTAAATACGGATGAAAACCTATTTTCGTTGCCTTGGACTTATATGTCAGACTGCCTGAGCGGGGAATCGAACCCACAACCTCTGGCTCAGCGGTAGGACCTTGGCCTTTGTTTTCAGAGGTTGTGGGTTCAATTCCCCGCTCAGGCAGACTGACATAAAAGTCCAAAAGGCAACTTAAATAGGCTTGCATCCGTATTTAGTTAACTAGTTATCATAAACTCAAAACACAAACTCAAAACTCAAACTCAAACACAAATAAAGTTCACTGCTCAAATACCTAGGCCCTACAGTAAAGCCAACCAGATTCAACCAGATTTCATAATTTGTTAGGGCACTGCTAAAGTATACGTGTGCTTATGCCGAATTTCTATCGGCTCAGAATGATTTTTCACGTGGATCAAACGTGCCTAGTGATTTCTACTCCTACACGAGGGCTTGACTGAACCTGATCAGGCACAGTAAAGCTTTACCCTCCGACAATCGGATTAGCTGAAAGTTTTTATCGGAATCCCATATTGGCTTTGCTGCATAATGCATACGCGAGAATCACATTAAACCATACAATTATTATTTAGCTTAGCCAAAATGTCCAATATCCCAAATTTCAGACTACTGTTACTGCCCTTTACTGACCCTTTACTGCCCATGCAAAATAGGAAGCATTTGAAAAATGACATTAGGTCGGTCAAGGATTTTAACTGGCCGGCATACACTTACATTCAAACTGGAGACGCTGACCACTGGGCTGCGCTTGCTTGCCTTGCTCAAGAACACCTCACGAAGCTCGCATTGTGTGCACGTTTGGGCTTTTTATGCTGTTCAGCAGCAGTCCGGCCAAAAAATCAGCACCAAATGCCTATTAGGCCCCAGTAGACAAACTATTTGGGTAATGGACAATGTAAAATATTGTCCTAATTTTTTGCTATTCTGTCTCCATTTGGAGCCAAAGAATGTCGACAAACTTGGCCCGAAGTTGTTTGGTTAGCTGTATACAAAATCACTATCAGAAAGGTCAGCTAATAGGCTAAATTAATCTCCAGTATGTACATACTAGTCTAGTTATGATGGAGCATTTTGTTGAAAGAAAAATTGTGCTACAGCAAACAAGGCTAATAAAAAGAAAAAAATTAGGCCCCACCACAAAAAAGCCAGGTCAAAGCCAGGTTTTGGGGTTATCACCAGGCAACCAGACATTTATTTTATTTTTATCCAAAGGACATTTTTTCAGAACTGCAAAAAAAATTCCAATTCCAAATAAAGCTTCTCGGTAGGTTAGAGCTCAAGACTACATATTTGCAACACTGATAAAGAGCCATCGATCTAATGTATAAAATTGATCAACCCATGAAATTTATTTCAGCATACAAAAAGGTCTTTGCATGGATTTTGTGATTTATTTTAAATAAATCGCCTATGCTTTACTTTTTGTCTTTCATGTTATTTAGCATTTTAAAGACTTGACTGAAAATTGATTAGCACCATCATCTGGATGACCAGTACGCGTACGACGTAGGTCACAACGATGAAAGTTACATGCAATTTCTTTTTTCATATCTCAGTGGTTAGCCAACGAAGCAACTGTCCGTCGGGCAGCTGTCTTTGCTGTCTCACGTAGTGTATGTCGCATTCACGCCAGGCCAGTCCTTTAATAAGAAGAGTTTTCTTCGATAACCCATTAGGCCTACCTTGTGGGTCACTAGTTAGTCACAGTTAGCCTACTGTTACGCTATGGCAGAACAGGCATCAGCTACTGTTCGCAGCACAGCTGGTTCCTTTGCAGAACGATTGCTGTTGTTTTTTTTTTTTGCCTAACTTTCACCAAATACTGAACGATTTTGACGTTTTGTTACACCAGATGAATTTCCGACCAAATGAGAGAGTTTTTGATGGTGCTATTCCCAAGGCTATAGGTTGGGTCATTTGAAGGTTCTTTGGAAAAACTTGGAAAAAAAAGTAGAAAAAGACACGACTGTTCAACAAAGTTATTCATGGGCCCAAAAAAAGACTCCCACTCAGTGACTCAGCCAGGAGACTGTTTTTCATTTGTACAAAGCTTGTTGCAACCCAGCTGAAAATATTCTGCTTCTGGGCATTATATTGCTGGCAATCCAGTATCCTCCCTGCAACAATCACTGTTAGACCTATGTTTATAATTCTCTCAATTACATGTCAAAAATACGCACCACCGACGGGAGTCTCGAATTGACAGTTGTAAACAATTTTAGCGGGGAATTGTAGAAATTGTGGATCCAACATATGGCCTACGTGCAAAATCTACCGTATCCCGTTATCTAGGATAGGACTACCCGACGAAATCCAACAAATTACACCTCTTTTTGTACTTTTCATCAGACAATTAAATCAGCCTACATTCTGAACAGAATTTACTTTCTTGATACCAGACACTTCAGTAAATTTCGCACATGGACTCCAAGCCCGTTAGCATTATCAGGAACATTCGTTAATTAATGTGGACGATACAGGCCTTGCCATTTGCGGTGTAAATTCAGCGCTGCTAGTGCATCCAGTAGAGAAGCCACTAGCTATATGTATTCCTTTACTGTAGAGATTTAATTTGCACATGTTCAGTCCGGCCAATGGGTTGCCCTCTCCCTCCTACCATATTTTTACGTGTTAATTAGCCTATTTTCAATTGATTGACTGAACAACATTTTTCATTCTTGCCCGACATTTTTGGGGCAAAGACTGTTTGGGCCTCAAAAACCATAGAAACTTGTTTTTGGTTCTAATCACCATGTTCGCTTAAAGCCCCACATTGGGAAATGTTCCTTCACACCAGTGTGTCCCCAACTAGTTTTAATCGTGACCTCCCCCCCACCCCCCATATTTCATGACCCATCCATACCGATAATACAAATTTAATATTTTGTAATTATATAGATGGGTTGCAACAAATTTTACTCATTTTTTTGAGCTCGTTTTTCTAAGCACAACTACTCCATATTTGGTACAACAGTTGTAAATTTTAATCTTAGCCATTTTCCACAGTCATCAGTTGGTTACGGACCTCCGTCTTTCAGGCCCACTAAATAAGAAAAATCCCCTTCACACAGCTAAGAGTAAGAAAATGGAACAAGTGCATCAACGGCATGCCGTGACAAATCATTGTACAATACTCTGTACCAAAGCCAAGAATTCTTACATTACATTTGATTTGAACTGAATTTTCAACGAGTGAAAAAAATATTACCGTAGGCCTACTCCCACAATTAAAAAAAATAACTGTCCATTTCGTTATGTTCGTTTTGTCTTATTATTAGGCCTACGCCTGTGCGCCAGTCCAGAGATTACACACACTTTCCCTACCTGCACAGATGGCAGATCATTAACAGACTGTTAGTCTCGATATAAACCTGGCTGTACTGTTTGGATTCATGATAAAAATTGATCTTTTGTAACTCGACGCCAAACGCTACAAATTCATCTGAGGTAACTAGGCTACTTCTCAATAAAGAAAATTGCGGCAAATCGCGGCAAATCATTCCGTAACTCCAGTTTTTCAGTTACTGGTAACAAGAACCGATTCACGACCCCAGGATTACTTCTTGATGACCCCACTGGGGTCGCGACCTACAGTTTGAGAAACACTGCTTTACATCAATCACGGCATCACTCACCTTGCGCAATTGGGGCGGGGCTGCTATTCTTCTCACGTTGCAAAAGAATTCATTAAGACATTACCCACACTACTCTACTCCTTCCCAACCCCCACAACAAAATGGTGGTTGACTGGAAACAGAGCTAGCATTTAAAAAGGGGACTGGCCAGGTAGGGTGATTTGACAACCAACCATTCTCCCTTCAGCCGATATGGGCACTCCTGGACAAACTTTTAACATTCACTCATTCTGCCCTGCTACGAGATTCCCTGGTTCTAATCCCTGGGTTTGCCTCTCGTACGGTTAGCGCTTGAACCGCTTCATGTACATAAGCACTAGACTATGTCACAAATTAAAACAAGAAAATAAATAGTAAGTACGACACTTTCATTCCCTCGGCGACTCCATCCAAATCATACTGATTGTAACACTACCCCCCACGTAGCCACCACACAGGACGTTGGGCATAACCCATTAAATACATCGATCGTTTCTAAACGCTCCAAAACTTAGAGGACTTCCACAATCACTGCACAACACTTCATTCATAACAGGCCAAATTTACTAAGTCATGCTTCTTACTAAACCAGCAACTTTTTTGGCAATTATACAATAGCTGTCAATTTTATTTTTGGTGGCAACAAGAAAGACAAGCCGAAATGCAACTAATGCCAGGGTTAAATCAGATTCTTGAAGCGCTAAATTTAGCCCAAGTGCTGATGATCGCGACATCCCCAACGAAGACCAGACTAAATCCCAAGTCCAGTTCCGAGTGAGTAGCATTGCAACATTAGGGCTAGTTGCCTGGGAGCCGGTTACCTTATTATCCCTTCCAGAAAACTGATCTTAGCTTAAACAAATCAAAAGTACAGCAATAATCGAATTTGACTGATCAATTCTTTGCGATCGATCTTGTCTTACCTTGGTTGGTGTGTAATTTTTTAACAAATAATAGATGGAACACACACACACGCCGCTCAATAGTCGGACCTGATTCCAGTCCCTCCACTCAGCGTGGGTCACGTTTATTGGTTCTTCCGAAAGCTACTCCGAAGATTTTGTGAAATATGTTTTGTGTTTATAGAATTTAATAGTAAATTATTAAATACTACTTTTATTTTTTACAGACAAACTAATTATTTATTTGAGGTTTCACATATTACTAACATTACTAAATTTAGTACATGTATATGGTAGGGTCCTGTCACATCCTGCACTATTTGGTTGTGCTGCCATATTTCAAAGCCAAAAATGCAGAAATTAGTTTATATAATACATTCTGAACAAAACTGCGTTGCCCTATATGATCACCAAGTGCACATATCTATTTTTCGGCTAAATTTAATTTCAAATCAAAATATTAACGTAAAATAACCTGCCAAGGAAGTTTTACCTCTAGAGATTAAAGGCTGTAACTCTACGTGGAAACCATGGCTGCAATGGCGGCGCCCAACGGATTACCCAGGTTTTGTTGTTTTGAATTTAAGATGCGTTAAGCATGACATGAAGCACATGTAACGCGTTTACCAAGGTTTAATTTAAGGGCTGCTAAATGGCGAGCCAAAGTGGGCGGTCCGGTGGGGGTAGGGAGTCAGAAGAACCCAGTATGGAGACGACGATCCCAACGGATTTCACGTTATCCCCTGAAAGTGACGAAGGTAAACAGTCAAAACTCACCCTCAAGCAGCAATTAGAGCGAAAACAATTGCTTCACGATTTACAATTATTAAAAATCGAATTGTCGCACAAGTCTTTAGTGATTGACAATTTAAAAGCCGAATACATGGCCAAAATCGATGATCTAGAGGAGAAATTAGCCGATAATCAACACCAAAAACAAGTACTCCAGGCTCGTTTAGAATCGGAACTTAAAATTCAGCAGGAAACTTACAAGCGACGGCTCAATCAAACTAAACAAGAAATGGAAGCAATTCTCAAAAAGCAAGAACAGCTAGAAGCCACAAATGCCAAGTTGCAAGAAAAAGCTGGCGATATCAGAAGGAGCCTGAGAGATCTGGAACTGACAGAAGAACAGTATTACAATTTAAAAGGCCAATTTCCAGACCAAGTTTCTCTCAGAGATTATGTAGCGGTAAGTGATCCGACCAGTGCATCTACTTCTCACAGAATTTCCCTGAGTAAAGACAAAATTTCCCTTCTTTTTCCATGTGCAAAAAAAAAAGTCCCATGTCTGCTTTAATTTCCTTGCATTACACCATTAATTTTAACATTTCCTAATTCAAAAATTATGGGCCTGTTTTGGTGGCACATGACCGTGGCCATCAAATTTTGATTGATGCAAATTGAAAATAAAATTCAAACAACTACTTATCTTAGTACAATAGAACTATAGTTCTCCTGCCGTTCGTAGTATAAGTAAAAGATATGGACGGACCTATAAAAATTAGTACTGTCACAAATTTTAGCCTTAATAAGCCAGTAACAGACGACAAATATGCAGTAACCAAGTTTTAAATGGGGTGTGGGTGGAGTTGGGAATGTTAACACGCGTTTGTTGGAGTAGAAGATAGTGTGATCACGGAAGGTTCGAGAAAGTGGCTCTGTATGGAGAGAAGATTGTTAGTCACTACAGAAAATCGCAACTTGCAAATCAGACACAAAATTTCCCCGTTTTTTTCCTTTTTCCCTGTTTAATTTTTTTTTCCTTTGAAAAGCAATTTTCCCGTAAAGAGAGAAAAATTCAGTGTAAGTGGAAGTCCTGGATCCGACGAGCTGGCTAGGTTTGTATGTGTAAAAGAGGCTAGTGTTCTATTGGGGTGCAGCTAGCATGCGTGTTCTGGTAGCAATTCCAGAAATAGGCTTTAATCTTAAAAAGGGTGACGTGTAAACTTGCTCAACAGGCACTTGTACGTGTATGGTGTACCCCTTCCCGTGTAAGAGCGATCCTTGCTGAGGAGTACTGCAACTGCCCGAGCTAAATTAAAAGCATTTTGCTTGACCACTGCATCAATGTAATGTGTATATCGGGAAAAAAGAGCATCCTGTATCTATCTATGGTTAGGCTTTCCCGCACATCACATGCTTTAACAAAATCATTCACATTTTCCCTTTGATCTAGCCTACCACTAATCCGTGCTCACCTCCCCCCCCCTCCCCGACATAGGCCTAATTATTTAGGAGCCTAACGAGAAACGTGACTTTGTTGCTTTAACCAAATCCCCATCAGCGTGACATGGAAAGTGTAATAAAATCGCTAAAACTTATGTAGGCTAAGGCTACTGTATTTTTCTCTTCTTTAATAATGCAGTCATTTGGCAGGACCATTAAATGACAATCTCACCACAACTCGAGAACTGAATAAACTTTACCAGCACAAACATCAAATGAAAGTGGTGTGGTGGTGTTGGTGATTCCTGAAGGCTGAAAGCTTTATGATGATGTAATTTAGTTATTTGTTTAATTGACTAGCCTACGCGATCATGGAAGAAGATTGTAGTTTTAAAATAATTCAAATGTTTCATAGTACTGGTAATGATGTTTTTAGCCTACACAATATTTTCATTATTTATTTTTAACTGGAAAGTAATTCTAGACTTGAAATTGTATAATTTTTTTTTCTTTGTACTGGTAGATGAAAGTATACGACATTGCCTGGCCAATTAAAGCTGAAAATGAAGAATTAAGAAAACGAGAATCCAGACTCCGGGAAGAGACGAATAATGGTAGGCAAGAGATTTCATCGTTAAAGGATGTAAGTTTTTTCATTTGAAATTATTTGTTACATAGTTTTTTCTCATTGGTTTATTTTTTTTTTTTATATAGGCCCTATTATTTATGTCTTTGTAAGGCCAGGTTAAGGCCTACGGTGCGCCCTGGGAGTTTTAGGTTAACTGGGTTGCAGGGCACAGTGGGTCACAGTCTGCATGAGCTGTTAGGTACTGTAATGCTAGTTCTTAAATGGAGCCCCCATACGGATTCGCTTTTTAAGTGCAGCAGATGATGGATGATTGACCTCAGCCATCAACTGGTTAGCAGTTGCCCAAGATGATTTTTCATGGAGTCCTTAAAGTAGCATTGTTGTTGTTAGCTGTTCCGTACGCCATGGCGTAAATGACCAGGGAGGGGTGACTTCCCCCAAAAAGTAGAGCCTAAAAACTGAAGTGTACAAAAGGCCTTAAGATTTTGTTACAGAGCCTAAACAAAATAATACCCTGTCTGGTATTGAATCGGCATTGGCTTAAGTATGTTTATGGGCCAACTCTCTTGGTATCGGGGAACTGCCAGAATCTTAGATGAACGTATCTGCCTTACAGTTTTGCCAGTTATTTACTTTTTTTTTTTAATTTTTGAACCTGAAATTTAAATTCATCCTTAATTCAAGCCGTCTTATATTCGACCAGAATGGGAATTTACGGCTTTCTATAACATTTTTCTTTAAACAGGAGCTGGAAACTACAAAACAGTCTCTCCGTGAACATATCTTGAAGTGCAATCGTGCAACGTCTGAACTTTCTAATTTAAAGGAGCAGATAAATGATGTTGATTATAAACGTGATACATACGACAGGGTAAAAGTGTAAGTATGGTTTGTGCACAGGTAAAGAAACAATAGCTTCCCTGAGTTTTAAACATTTCCCGTAGGCCTAGCAGTTCTCTCTGCCTGACTGATTGCATGAAATCTTATTGGCATGTCTACATGCACAACATAAATGTACATTTGACCATCAATAACACTTTGATTCGCTGAATTGTTTAAAATTCATGGTTAAAATTCGTCGGGTAATTTTAATTGACTTCCAAAGAATAGCAAAGTAATTTTGCGTATTGAAATTAAAAAGGAAATTAAACTTTATTATTCTTTTTTCAGTGAAAGAGATAGGTTTGAAAATGAACTTCTCTTCCTGAAAAACACATCGTCAAATATAGAAGCGACCAACGTTGTTCTCCTGAGAGAACGTGATGAATACAAAGAAGAGGTAATTGTATTGATGCAGTGTGAATTACTTTATTTTGGGCTGCTAATTATTTTACAGTTGCATTACAGTGAAACTTCGGCGCTCAGAATTAATTGGGACCAAGAAAAGTTGTTTGGAGAATTTAATTTACATGCAAAACAAAGTTTAAAAAATGAAACAGTGCTGAAAAAAAGCATAAAGGTTTAATGCACATGTGCAATAAACCTTTATGAGTTAAGTGTAGACTTGAACACTTATGTAAGGTACACGGACAAGAAAGAAGTTTTAACAGGTTTTCCACACTTCATAGTAACAAATCCCTGCAAGCTTTTACTCAACTCAGTTTACAGCTGATTATTTTGCGTAAATGCAGTACAGTGAAACCTCTTTATAACGATATGCAAGGGTCTTTGGAAATAGACTGTTATATCAGGTTTGTTGTTATAACCAATCACTTTTGCATGCATTGTTGCTTGAAGAACCTTGAAAATAATATTGTTATAACAGGTTTATTGTTGTAAGAGGTATTGTTATAACGAGGTTTAACTGTAATTTATCACACTATGAATACCCCCTTGTGCCTGTTTTAACCATTACTTCAGTATTTGTATTTAATTGAGCAACAATTTCTGTGCAATTGGTGGATGTTGAACAAACTTCAAGGATAAGAACATTTACGTCACTAAATCCAGTCTCTGCATCAGTGACTTCCATAAGACGTAGATATATACATGCAATAATATTGATGGTACCACACATATTGCCAACTTCAGGTCCTTTAAAGTATGTTTTCAGTTGGAATCTGGTGTTGTTATTCTTTTTATTAAATGTGCAAATAACATTGATGCTACCACACATATTACCAACTTCGGGTCCTTTAAGGTATGTTTTAAATTTTGCACTTTAATAATTCCGTTTTGCATTGTACAACAAGTAATAGAAAAATGGGTTGGTTATGGGCTTGTTGTGATTTCCAGCACTTGGGTGTGGAAGTGTGAAAGCTATCTGTACATCGTTCTTGTCCGTGTACCTTACGTATTCTGAGTTTTATTACTCTGTGAACCCAAAAAAGGTTGTCCGCAACGTAATTGTTTTCAGATTGTAACGTAAATGCTTGGGTAAACCCCCACCCGTGCGGAAAATCCCCTTTTGGGCATTTACGTAGACGTAAACCTTTGTACAAAATCCAATAGAATTTTGTAGTGGGTGTTTGCCTTAAGGTAAAATCTAACAGTAATGCAGAACAGTAGAGCAAAATTTGTTAATTTTTCTGACTAAACCAAATACTTTGATTTGTTTAAAAATGTCACATCGCTTACTTTGAAAATTCGAGTTCATGTTTACGTTTTGTACGCTTAGATTTCAAAGTAAAGGATATTACTGTTCCACTATCCTTGCAACTTTTCGACAGTCAGGTTTTTCTGGAGTTGGAGGGGCTCAGAACGGCTGTCTTCATCAGGCAACTACATCACCGCTTACTTCGTCGAACGAAAGCAGACGAACGATCACGATGAAGTAAGCGGTGATGTAGTTGCCGATGAAGACAGTCGTTCTGAGCCACTCCAACTCCAAAAAAAACCTGACTTGTCGAAAATTTGCAAGGATATTCGAACGGTAAATATCCTTTAACTTTGAAATCTAAGCGTACAAAACGTAAACATGGACTTTGATTTGTGTTTTAAAGGCTGACAGTTGGGCTTAAACAGGCACCTGAAGTCATCACACTCTTAATTCTTCTTCACCAATCCCTCCTCGTCTCTAGTTACCAATGGGATCCTGTCCCACCAATTGGTGCATTGTAAGGCACATCATAATGCTTATTTACTATAGTTATTTATGCAAATACTTGCAAATTATGTCACTCCCCTCTCCCCCTCCCCACTCTCCCTAATCCCAACTACTCACCCTTTTTCTTGCTGCTGGTGCGGAAAGGTCGTCAAAATTTGGTGGTTCTAAATCTTTTTTTAAAATTTATTTAACTTGATTTAATAGTGAAGACGATGTTACCTTTTTGCTTACAAAGTAATTCTTACGCATGCTTGGTGAAGCGTTGTGGTTGTGTAGCTGTTTTGTTTTTGGAAAGCTGTTGCTTTGGGGGCAGAATATTTGTAGGAGCCAGAATACAGGGTAGGCCGTTGGCTGAGACGGAGAAGGTGGCAGCCAGTGCGGCGTTCAATGGTGGAATGGATTGGTTTGTCTGTGTGGCATTGTTGCGTCTCTTTGCTTCTGGGGTAAATAGAGCTTGTAATATTACTTGTTATAGTGAATAGAACCAGAGACAGGTTCGGCGGATTGAAAAGGAGTACATGTTTTGGAGAATTTGGAATGCTTTGACAGTATTAGGGAATATGCCGGACGGCATATTGATGGTGACGAGGTGTTGTGGTATGGTGTGGCCGAGCTGTGTGCAATTGTTGGAGGCACGTTAGAAATGTCACGTTGTGACTGGTGTGTGGGACTATGCATTTTGGCTATTTGAGGCCTTGAGAAGGCTAGCTGCTGTGATGGGTGGTCAGGAATTTGGATGGTGCATGATGGAAGCAGGCGGCATGCTTGGTTGGACAGGTGGCTGTGTGGAAGGCGGTTGGGGCATCGGACCGAATTATGTGTATGCTCCGAGATGTTGATTTGGCCTTGCTATGTAGTGAGGTACGAGCAACCCCACCCGTGGTGAACGATGATCGCTGAAATTGTGTGAGATGGTAATTCAAGGTATGATTGAGCAGGTCCCTAATGGATCATTGGGATTTGATTCACCAATTTGTTTTCGGTCTCCTAACCGGATGGTTCGATCCACATAATTCTTAACCTGAAACATTTAAATGAGCATGTGCACGTAAAGAGATATTTGGACCTGGGGTGGTCAACAATTTAAAACAGGTTTGAGATGGCTACAATTGATCTGTCACATGTATATTAGCGATGCCGATTGTTAAGGTGCCCGCAGTCTTTTGATGTTTTCTTGGCACGAGTCGCTGTTCCTTTTCGAGGTTGTGCCGTTCGGATTGATATCCGCCTCGTACATTTTTTATTTTTTTTATGACAACCGTGCACCGGTTTTTGCGCTTACAGAGTATGCCTGTGTTCGGAAAAATTCTTGCAGTGTTTTACTTTGAAAGATTAAATCAACAGTCAATCTTCGCTGTAAATACGCTAATTTTTCAAAACAGAGATACTAAACGGCATCAGCTAATTTTCGACAAATTACAGACTGGTGAGATACAGTCCTAACTTTGTTACAGTTAAACCGCCCATAGGGCATTACATAACTGGAAAGGCTGCACAAATATGTAAAGGGAAGAAAAAAAATATTTATATACATTTATACACGCACAGTTATAAATTTAATCAATTTCGGTTAACAAGCACTTATTTACAAATTAAGTTAACAAAAAATAAATTCATCTGCAAAATTAATATTTTATATATACTCTTATAAGCTTATATGTACGTATGTACATTACTATTTTATACTCAATACCAAAATTTCAATACAAAAAAAAATGTATACACACATAATACTGTAGCCTAAGAGACTTAAAAATACAGAACAGTTAGATCTGGGGATGTGTGTTTGATGTAGGCATCTAACTCATTCGTGAAACTATTGACAGAGGGAGCCAAAACATTCCAAGTAGCAAGCACACGAAAGAAAAAAGTATGACTCGCCCACTCATGTCGCAAGTGATGGAGTTTTAATTTGTAAGCATGGCCACTTGTTATTCCAGAAGTCTGTATTTGAAATTTATCTTTAAGTCCAGACCCACCATAATTATTACGTAAAATTTTGTATAGAGAAATGATGCTACCACGTGAGAAACGCCAGCATATGGAAGGCACTTTTAAAAACAAAAGACGCTGCTCATAAGAGTAAGTCGACAAACCATGTACCTTTTTACTAAAGCGTCTCTGGATATTTTCTAAGGCATGCAGATCTTTAATAAGATAGGGGCACCAAAATTCAATTGCGTATTCTAGAATGGGACGGACAAGCGTAAGGTAGAGTTTAAAATAAACTTCCGGTTGCCGGGAGGTGATAGTGCGATTGATTAAGAAGGACGTAGAGTTTGCTTTGGCCACAACGGCAGATATGTGGGATGCAAAATTTAGTTTGTTATCTACAGTAATTCCTAAGTCAGTTACATTGTTTGTTGAGTTAAGTAATGTAGCCCCCCCAAAAATATTGATTGTGCGGGTTATGCGTGCCGAGGTGAAGTACTGCAGATTTATGGGGTGTATAACAAGATGCCATTTTGTACACCAGTTGTAAAGAAGATCGATGTCTAATTGAAATGCGAGTTTGGCGTCAGGCGATTGCAGTGCCATCCCGAGTTTTGAGTCGTCTGCAAATTTAGCCAAAACGCCATTAACATCCAGTCCAAAATCATTGAAGTATAACAAAAATAAAAGGGGCCCAAGGTCAGATCCCTGGATAGTACCACTGGGGACCGGGATGGTTTGGGAATGGCATCCTTCAATAACTACCGTTTGCGTACGGTTACTTAACCAGTTATGTATCCATCGTAGAATTGGTCCCTGAATTCCAAATGTTTTTAATTGATGTTTTAAAAGTCTATGTGGCACCTGGTCGAAAGCTTTAACGATATCCAGGAAAGATATATCCACTGGAATATTTTAATCAAGTGGCTGATAAAAATTACCATAAAAAGATAAGAGATTCGTGGTTGTTGAGTAGCCCGGCCGAAGGCCGTGTTGTGCGGGAGTCAGAAAGTTATAGTGTTCAATAAATGCAAAAACATGATTATACAGGGTGGATTCAAACAATTTACATAAGTGGAATGTAAGACTACTAGGTCTGTAATTTTTAGGATCATGACGAGACCCTTTTTTAAATAATGGCGTAACAAATGCGTGCGACCAACCAAGTGGAAAGAAATTTGTTAAAAATGCTAACGAGAATGGGTATTAAAAACTGTTGATATTTAATTAAGAAATCGGTAGAAATATTATCGGGTCCGGGAGATTTGCCTGGTGCTAACCTGGCAAAAGCACCAGTTAAATTCTCGACAGTAAAGTTTAAAGGGGGAATGCAAAAGGAAGGTGTTTGAACGAAAGGTAAAGACCCAGTTGGGGGGGGATGTGGCTGCAAAATTCTCCCTAAAGGTCTCGTTCAACAAATCAGCCATTTCCCCTGGCTCGGAAAAGGTCTGGTTATTAGCATTTTTCAGGGGTCCGATTGAAACACAGGTTTTTTTGTGCACTTTTTACGTACTGGTAAAAATCTTTAGAATTTGTTTTAGAAGAATCTGCAAGGTTTTTTTCAAACTGGGCTTTTTCCTGCCTAATTTTAGTCCGTATTTCCCTGTCTTAAGATTTCATACTGAGTGTAATAATATTGTTTGCTAGTTGAACGGAATTTTTTCCATAATCTTTTACGTTTTTTTTAAAGTTTGAGGGTAACACAAGTGAGCCATTTCGGTTGTTTGCGACCAGAGGGCGACAATGAATAACTACAGTCAATAAAAAAAGTTCAAGTTGTTTGGTAAAATTATTCCACATTTTTGCCGCAGTTACCAGTATGCACCAAAGATGGTTCAAAGTTGCGCTCAGAGAAGTTATAACGTGTAATTTTTTTAACAGCTTTAGTATTGTTAATAAATGTAGTAATTAGCAAAACGTCGTGATCGCTTTTAGCGAGTTTTCCGACGTGATCAATGGATTGAATAATTTCTGGATTCTGGGCTAATACAAGGTCAAGTTTAGAGTTACCCCTAGTGGGTTAAATTTAGATCAAGCGTTAATTCAAGAAAAGGTGTTCCCTCCGCATCAGCAATAAGTCCGTCTGTCTTCTTCTGGTTTCACTTCTAGGATTTTGATGATCTTTTATTTACATTGTGAGATTTGAATTCGGCGGCAATTGCCGTAGCCCTGTGTATTTATCAGGATTTGTGTTCCACTTGCACGAGAGCAGCTCAGGTCGTTTCAGACTAGAAACTGGATGGATGGATTCATTGGCAGCTGCATGTTCACTAGAGGTGGCCTCGATCGCGCGAAGTGTTGGTTGGCTAGAGACTCTAGCGCACTCGTGTGTCTGTTGTTCACAGTATTGGACACAAGCAGCGTGATCGTCCCTTCCCAGTCATCCGGTGTTTTGTGTCAATGTGGCTGACTGCGATGCTGTTGTGATGTCTTTGTCGGTGAGAAGAATAGAGGGCTCCAAGCGCATGTCAAGGAGTACACATCCGACACGAAGAATTTGGTGACTAAAAACAGTATCGTAGCCCACCACATTGGCACAACGCTGCTTGTGTCCAACGCTGTGAACGACAGACACCTGAGTACCTTACAGTCTCGGGCCATCCACCAACACTTTGTGCGATCGAGCATACCTCTAACGGACATACAGCTGCCAACTAATACATCCATCCAGTTCCTAGTCCAAAACGACCTCTCTGAGCGGCTCGCGCGCAAGTGGGACACGAATCCTGATAAGTAGAGGCTACAGCAACAGCCGCCGAATTCAAATTACGCACAGCACAGTGTAAAGACGATCGTCAACACACAGGTTGCTTTAGTTAGGAATTGTGATCAATTTGGTGACTATGGCTTTGGTTCTACCAGTACATAAGCAACAGGGTATTTTAACAATGGTTCGTGGCGTGGTTGCTCGGGGTCAAGATTGACCGCGTCTGGTGGGCCTGGCGGAGTATGTCGTTTGCATGGTAGTGGGCCCATGGTTGCACAAGTGCTTTTTGCAGGGGAATCTGTTAGGCTAGTCTCACATGGTATCTGGAAGGGTCGGCTGTTGGCGGGGTCATGTAGTGATCGCTTTAAAGTGACCTAAGTATTGCATCCAGGAGTCGGTCAGCAGGTTGTGGCTACCTCTGCACAGTAGTGTTATTCACCGATGAACTGGATGTTGCTTAGGATGCGTCGCTGGAGGGAAGCGAGGTACAGGCTCGGTGTTATCGGCATAGGCTGCTCTGCATATCTATGTCAAGGACTTGTTGACCGTGCCCCATGCTGAAGGCGTTGAAAGCCTTCTAGGTGTTCTGGACTGGACAGACCGTCTGGATCCATTCGGATAGTGTGGTAGCAGTGGCCTCCGTAGATGGGGGGGGGGTGATGTGGCTTAATGACGCGTCGACAGCCAGGTCATTAGCACCAACCTCAGTCACAATGCAGGCCACTGCACCACACATTACGGAGATGTTCACCAAACCCCAATATAGATCTTGTCACAGATCTGCACCTCCTGTAAAAATTTAAAAATCCATATAGGAGCACCGACTTATCGCCCAATTGACACACTGTGTCTCGCGGAAGATGAAAACGGCGACGAATATCATCAAGATGGTGGATGAAATCTATGGACCTGATGATTGTCCTAGGCCTGGGTGTCAACCATTCAGTTGAATGGAACCTCAAACAAGCAGACGTGTCTGCTCTTTCGCTTGCTGAAACCGTATTCGTTTCGCCCTTGTCATTTGCCCGAGCAAGCGTAGCCTAGCTCTCCTCCACAAAGTTTTCTCTACTGAAGAACCCAAACAAAGGTAAAACAGTCTGTCTAGAGATCTTTATGGGTGAGAGTTAATTGATATTAAATGATCAATTGGTAAAAATTGTCCTAGGCCTGGGTGTCAGCCATTCAGTTGAATGGAGCCCCAAACAACCAGACGTTTCTGCTCTTTCGCTTGCTGAAACCGTGTCGTCCTTGGCAGCTATGGTCTATGGTTGTGTAGGTTGAAGCTGTTATCATCCCAGGCATACGGAATTTGGAAATGGACCGGCTTTCTGGTCTGTTTGTGGACTATTATGATTTCACGCTATGCCCTAGAGTGTTCGGCACACTGTGACTGGTTTGGTACCTCGGAAATAGCCTTTTTGCTTCACAGACAACGACGACTAACTGGAGCGGTTTGCAGCATGGGGTAGCTGTCCGGGAATAGAGGTGGTGGATGCCTTTAGCGCGTCCTAGTCTGGGTTGTTTGCTTGGTTGTTTTCCTCCTGGTCGTTAGTGGAGAGGTATCTCCACAAGATTTTGCGTGATGGCGTATGACGTGCTGTGATTGTGACACCAGACTGGAAGGCTTCCAATTGGTTTGTGTTGCTGGGGGAGTTGGCCAGCGCTGTTCCCTATCCGTTGCCACGTAGAGTGTAGCTCCTCTGGGACCCGTATGAGGACGGCAGCAATGGTTTATTGGTGTCCTTGGGTCGTCTGTTGCATCGGGCCTGTTTAGAGCTTTATTTTGCGCACACCGCCATCTGGGTACATTGGTAAAGGTAAGCGTCCAAGTGTGAAGCACAGTTGTAATAAGGTGAAATGGAATTCTTCAATCGTAAGGTACTTACTGTCGTGGAATGAAGGTTCTCAAGGATGGAGAATGACAAGTCTGAATTACAAATAATTCGTTCCCGCCCACCAAACGGCTCGGAATTTACTCAGTGTAAAAAGGGAGTAATGAGTTGGAAGGGACGCAATTTTCAAGTATTTGCATAATTTACTTTAGTTAATATGCAGTATGACGTAGGTTATAATACGCCATTTGGTGGGAAGGGATCCCACTGGTAACACGGACTTTGTGTTCTCCACTTGGAGAATGTTCATTCAATGTAGAATTCCGTTTTTCTGTATCATGTCCAATAGTTTGCTCTCCGCCACGTTTAATTTGCAATAAAAACGTGCTGCCTCTGTCTGTTTAAAATCAACCGGAAATGCAGTTGCTGCCATTGTTTTTGTCATCATGAGTTTTATTTGATGATGTAACTGTTTTGCTTCTGAATTTCTGAAGACTAACTGACCACCGTACTAAGTCAAACAAGAGATAATTGTGTGTGTGCATGTGCGGCAAGGCACTGTATCATGAAACATGCTGCAACCTTTAATTGCAGCAGTGCGTACTTTTTATCTTTTAGGCCACTAAAAAAAGAAAGTTGGTTCTCAGGCATTTTTCTCAAGAAATCTGTGCAGGTGGGCGGAATTTTATTTTTTTATTTTTCGACCCCATTTTTCCGTACATTTTTGGAATTTTTTTTTAGTTTAGGTAAAATAAAAAATACTGCCTAGTAATGCTTCTTACCACGTGTCCACACAATTATTTAATGACAAGAATGGTAATTTTATATTTCAATTTCCACACGGAGGGCAATTTTTGTTCTGTAACTGCTATTTTGCCGCGTTATTTCTTTTTATTTCCCGTTAAAAAAAATCAGTGCGGGAGGGCCTGAGGACCAACTTTTCTTTTTTTGAATGGCCTTATATTGTCATCATATTATTTGTATCTTTTCATCTTAAAATTAGAATGGTAGGCTTTCACCCGAATGTAAGCCTATGTGAACCTTAGATGAAAAGCATAATATTGTGTGCTTATCCAAGCATTTACGGTAAGAATTTTGTTCGAGTGGAGTTATCAAGGCCTTCCAAAATCACCAACCCAAGCCACAGAAACTGTTATTTTCTAGATACAGTTTGGTGCTGCTGAAACACAGCACGCAATACCAGACTGACTCCGGCATTCGTGAGCTTCAGTGGCTTGCTATTGCCAATTTATTAAATTTCTAAAGAATGGACCTTAGGACACTGTACTTTTATTTCCAACTCCACCATAGATGAAGCTACATGACATGCTGTTTAAACAGCAAAATTGTGATAGAAAACGTCCTATACATTTCTTTGCTCTAACTGACGAGCAAAACAGTGTTCTTTTCCTTCTTCATCCTTTTTAACAACTTTTTAACATTGTTTGTGGAGAAAAAGATAGTTTTTGAGTAAAGGTAGTTTGTTGTATTTTTTTTCCAGATTTGGTATCAAATTTTACTTTATGTGGTCAACTGTGAAAAAGGTTTTTTCTTTATTTTTGAATATGCTGATGCACATTCTCCCTCAGCAAGTGGCGACGATAAAGTGCACTGCAATAATCTTGTACTGGATTTGGGAAGCATGTCGGCAAAGGAACTATGTGCCGCCTACACCAAGGAACAAACAGCTATATCACCGACATGCTTCCTGTATCCAACAAAAGAGCATTGCCGTGAGCTCCGTCGTCATCATTTGCTCAGGAAAAGACTGAGTGGGGGCTTCACAGACTGGATGTCAGTTCCGGCCACATAATATTCAATATGAACTCCAGCGAAGCAAATGTGTTCTCACATCAAAATTTGAGTCTTGGCTGGATACAAATTCATAGCAATGACATGCAATTAAATATTGAGCATTTTTAATCATTACAACCCCTTTTATTTTGTAGGCCGAATCCGTGAAACGAAAAGTGATTCTCCTGCAGCAAGATAAAGATTATTTGTCAAAACAAGTTATTGAGTTAAATGCTAAAACGTCACATACAGATGAAAGGTTATCACACACTCAGACTCAATTAGAGCATTTAAAAGAAGCTAGAGAAGAACTATATGAACGTTATGTTACAGCAAGGTAAAACATTTCTTGATAGTATTAATAACAAAGCGTATGAGTAACACAGTATTACGCCGTAATCAGAATAATAATAGTCTTTTGGTGTTTGTTTCAGGGATAAATACAAAAATGAATACGAAGAACGATTAAAAGCTGAAATTGATGGCATTCGCCAAAACATGTCAGCAGAACTAGATAAACTTAAAACATCGCAACATCAAATACATGAAATGGAGCTTAGGTAAATATTATTAGTCGCTGTGGACAAGGAGCTTGCAGTACTGTATTTATAAAATATGCAACTGATCGCCGCATGTGAAATGGTTCTCCTAATTGTGGTACGTAGTTAGAAATTGGAGTTTCGTCATGACTGGAATCGTGATTTTATTTGGTGGGGGTTACTACATTTTCATACGAAGTTGTTTGTTATGCCCTGGTTGTTAAAGTTAACTACTCCACCATCCATTTTAAGTAATGAAATCCAGTCACCCATGCTGTTTTGTACTTCTGTTTTCCTAGTCAAATTACTTAAAATCAAGCTGCTCTCACCCATAGAGACCTTGTAACGGACATTGGCTCACCATCGTACCTACCTGTGTGCTGTTGTGTTGTGGTTGACTCTTGTTGGCGCCAAAATCACTTGTGCAACGGCAAGGACTTTCAGGTTTTGCGCCAAAACCACGAGCGGACGTGCAGGAGAACGTAGCCAAGTATTGTTGGCCACGATTGGTGAACACTTTGTAACCATGAACTGGATTGGTTAACGAACTCACGAGCTGGTTGGTTGTCCGGTGGAGCTCTGGATCCGACCGGAGCATATATAAGTCAAGGGCGTCAAAGCCCGGTGTTCTATTCCCGTTGATTCTTGTGTTGAGAAAGAACGTAATAATGTAACCCAAATCTTGTCATGATTATTCCGCATTAAATAAGGTTTAACTACTTCAAGTTTGGCTTCTACATTGAACACACGTTACAACCTTTAGATGAGAAGTAGTTTCTGCTTCTTAGCTAGCTGAAGCCAGTCCAGTTTTAATCAAATAAAGCCTTAGATCAAATCTTAAACAAAAAATTGGAAGAAAGGCGGTGCAGCCACGCCATTTACTCCATGCTGGATATTTAAGTTTATTGGTTATAGGGTTTTACTCTAGTCTTCTAAATTTACAGTATGCCATTTAGCTTATTTTAAGTATAGATGCCCCTAAGAATGCTTGTATTTTTTATTTTGATGTACTTATGTAATGCAGTGCTGACAGCAATGTGATGCCGTTCTTCCTCATCCAGTTCTCAGATCTTCCTCCTCTTTGTTCCTCTCGTTGATTTGTCCAACAGAACTGTAAAACAGGAGTGGCCTGGCCTTAAATTGTACACATGTGCCGCCAAGTATTCGATATGCTGATGGTGTTGATTGATTGAAAAAATATAACACTGGTCTACATTAACGAAATTCATTGCATAACCCTTTGCACATGACAACGACGCCATGCAGTCCGGCTACAGAGTGTCTGATCCAACAGTGAGCATCTTTCTGCAGGCAATGGGAAAAGAGAGGAGCAGTGTCAGGATAGAGTGTACTTGCTTGCCATGATAGCTTGGCACAAACCTTGATGGATGTGTCATAGAATGGGTTTAGAATCCCATGCAGTGATGGCAGTTAGCGATTTTTACAACTGTTTTTTAACACAGTCGGTTAACCGAAAACCGAAAGTATTGCATGCAAAATTATATATTAAAAAAAGGTAATTACAGTGTTTCATGTATTAGAAGAATAAAACAAAATGAGTATCATGGGTGAGATAGGCTTATTGCATTGGCTATGTAAGTAATAAAACCAATACAATTTGTCATTCTCGCTTGTTTTGTGCTGAGAAAATAGGCATATCAACGTTTTTTTGTCAGTAATGCACTTATTTTAGGGGTCGCTATTTAACCAGCATATGAAAACAGTCTTTCCGACGGAACAGATGTAGCAGAAAACATTTCTGAAACATCTTCGCTACCTTCGAAAACCGCCGCATTTTCTCTCCAACAATTCAACACATTTCTATCAACCTTAATCTTCGACGATTTAAAAAATAGGTGACGTTCTGCTACAGTACTTAGTTTCGTTATTGCGAGTTTGTGTTGGCCTATTCCCAGTATGTAGATACAGGATGGTCCACAAAAAACTGAAAGCCGAAGGTTTTCTAAGTCCATCTTTTCTAATTTGCACCCCTCAGAACCAGGAGAGGACTGAAATCTTCCCGTTTCAGTAGCTTTGATTTCTGTCCTATCCTGGTTCTGAGGGGTGCTAACTAGAAAAGTTGGACTAGGAAAATGTTGGGTCGTCAGTTTTTTGTGGGCCACCGTTTATAGCTTCGCCAGAAATCGTCCGTTCCCTTCGGTTGGGCATATTGGCCGTGCTAGTCCATTCTGCATAGGTGGGTTCCCGGGGGAGGTCAGCAGCAACATCCAGCTCCGATAATAACGTACGCAACGTATTTGGATAAGTTAGTGATGAATCACACTTATTGAGAGGGTTTTTTTTACGTTCAATCAATAGAATGTCAAAATTAAAATCCGATTAAGCGTGTTTTATACCTTCACCGGTTAACCGTTGCCGCCACTAATCCCAAACCAGCTATCCAGTCCACTCTCGCTCAAATATACATAACTCTCTTTTTTTTTCCCCACAGATCATTGAGAGAAGCTAGAGATACAGCCACATCGCAAAGGGAAAAGGTCGAAGCGCAATTGTACGAGTTAAAGTCAAATTATGACGAGCTGCGAATAGAGTAAGTCGCAAAGAGTATTAGACTTGATATTATAATATGTAGGCCAGCAATTAGTGAGACTGTAGTTATTTAAGTTTGATTGCCAAAACCATTTCACGCCAAAAGTATTTCCAGTTCACAGTAGATACTTATTTGCCTGAAAATATGTTTTATCCAGCTGTGCGGGAGGAGCGGTTTAGTGAGGATTGGATGTTGGTTTGAAATTTTGCACCACGAAGTGTCATTCATTCTCTTACTATCATAAACACTCGCATAAATGCCCACTCCCGTGTGCAAAATATCTATTGGGCAAAGGGGGTTACCCGCTAAGGAGCCTATATGCAAAATCAAACGTCATTTCCTAGTGGGTGTTTGTCCAAATGTAACCTAAGTAAAACTTGGATGAGAAAGCTAGAAGTGGGCTGAGGATTTGCGCTATATACATCACATCATATTGTAAACTTTAAACTTGAAATATTACGCTTAGTGTATGGTCTTAGCAAGTAAATAAAAAAAATACTGTAAGAGAGCTAACTGGCTTTACAAAAAAACAGGATGCTACGAACGTGTTCATTGTCGTTTTTCTCTTGTTGTCAGTAATATTGTTAAACTGGATTTAATTTACTATAGGGTGAAGCAGGTACAATCTACTGACGATGCTAAATTGACGGATTTACGCAGTGAACTTAAAATGAAAAACCTTGAGTTGGAAAGAGCTCGCCTCATGGAATCGGAAGTTACCAGGAATTTCCGTGATTTGCAAATGGAAACCGAAAAATTCCAGAAGAAAGTTGAGGTGAGCTTTACAGTGTTGTAGGTTATACGTTGGTTAGCAATTGTAATTTATTTTTTTTCAATACCTTTATGTTGATTTCTTTTCCCCTAACTCAACAGATTCTTACAAATGAACTGTATGAACAACAGAACAGATATGAGAAACGAATTACTGAACTTGAAACCAAATTGTCAGAAACTAGTGTTAGGCTAGAAACATATGAGAAGCTAGAACAAGATTTAGATGACATTGTATTGCATGCTGCTGAGGGTAAGTGTGACATGTCTTGTAAAAAAAAAAAAAAGATTTTGCCTAGTGGAGTATGTATTATAATTGGCAGTTTTGCAAATCAGAATACAGCTACATATAGTAGAAAGATTTATATGTACTTTTATAATTTCAAAGGGGGTTGCTTACGAAAGGTTAATGCTTGGTCAGAAGTATTTGTAACAACTTGGTTAGACTAGTTATTTTGTTCCGTCTTGTATTTCCAAATGTATGCCGTAGCCTTGTAATACTATTTGCATCCACTTCGGTAAATTTAATTAGGCCACGCAAAATTAAT
>JAHWFP010154956.1:5197-15534 GCA_023313725.1 Lithobius niger | reverse complement strand
TCCCTGTAGTACGACTAGTGTGTAAAAGAAAAAGTCTTTAAATTATTTAAATCTACCGACCCCCTTTCCCAACCGTGAGTTTTTTACGGGTTTATGGGGAGAAGGGGCCACAATTTAAAACTATACCCTGGGCCTCCAATGACATTATACATTATTGCTAGCCAGTCACATCTTAGCAACTAAGTAAATAATATGCCAACACTCATCATTTCGCACTGCACCTTTCCCCTCCTACTTCGTTGACATAGAATAACCTTAGGAGCAGGGAAGCTTGGCCAAGCAGGGAAGCATCGGGTAGCGAATGTGACATTGGAAATGCCTTTGACTGTACCTCCCTAACGAAGTAAGGTGACTGCGCTAAGGTAATTTTCTTGCTCACTAGCTTTTACTTGATTAATACTAAATCTGCTGGTAGCTTCTCGCCTTTACCGGAGCATGCGGCTTTCGAGTTGTCTATACGTAGTAACCATGGCAACGACGCTGACGGAGATCGTCTCCTCGTGCCTCGCCATAGGAAGTATGATCGCCTCGCGTGCAACATGGCAACGTCGATTTATGTCAACAAGAAAACAAATTTTTACTGCTATACAAGACGGCAGACTGATTTCTGAATAACAGCATTCGATGTTTTGTTTTCGATTGGAAAACCCCAAAATGGACGCCATGTTGTATTTTAAATTCTCGCTGTGAATAGCTATTTATTCTATCGCCATTTGGTCCCTGACAGAAGCTATTCTTTGTGCGGAATAGCAAATTTTGGAAATAGCGAGAAATGACAGCAATGTTGTAGCAATAGTTAAAATTAACGTTGCACTTTGTTCTTTATCCTTGTTGTTAACCTAGAAGCATGGTAGTGCTTCGCTCATCAAGACCAGATCATTGGCTTTCCTTGGCGTCTAATTGTTCGAGTCTGGTTGTCGTTCCCTTGGGTGGGTGACCGCCTGGGAATCTGGCTGTTGCAGACATAGGGCCTTAGGGCTTCGGGCAGATGACCAGGAGTGGTTAACGCTCGTTAAACCCTTTGAAACCCTTTGATTGGGCGAAAGCTAGCTACTGTTTCACTTACTAGAAAACAAAAACGAACTCGTTTGATGCTTAAGGTAAGGTTTAACTGATCCGAAGTCAAAACAGCAAAGAATCACAAATAAACTTCCCCGCAAGCTTTCAGATACTGCAGTGTTTCTGTACTGTTTAGTCCACGTTAAACCTTACTGCTGTAATCAAAGGTTTTTGCCACATTTACTTTTGCACACGATGCATTAGATAATGGTTGCTGCACTGTATCGGCTAAACAAAATCGCTGGAAAATGTCTAAAAACTAATCGTCTTAGTGGGCTTAGCACAGCTCTACAGTAATTCAGAGTTCGTGTGAGTCCTTGAAAACCTAGAAATATCCTTGAAGATAATAATTAAATTCCATGCTTGGAAAAGTGCTTAAAAAATTATATACGTACCGTCAGTAAGGTGATGAACGGCATGTGGACGACGTGACCGAAGAACCCTGTAAAAATTTAGCCAAGAATAGTCGACTTTGTAGCCTTACATTATTCTTGCTTTGTTTGGACAAAAAAAGTTTTAGATTTTGGCTCTGCTTTTAATTGTACATGTATAATGTATAATGTACGTGTATAAAGGTTGGGTACAGCAGTAAGGTTTCACGTGGACTAAATAGTACAGCAATACTGACGAATCTGAAACCTTACAGGAAAGTTTATTTGAGTTTCTTTGCTGTTTTGGATTCGGATCCGCCAAACCTTACCTAAGTATTAAGTTCGTTTTTGTCTTCTAATTCGTGCTACTTTGGCGTACAATTTAGTTTACATTAGCTTGTTTTAATGTTTTGTATTTATCAATTACGGTTTGCATAAACCAATGGAAACTAACACTTTAATCTTTATCTTCAGTCTACGTCTTGCCGCTGGTGTTTGCTGTCAGGCATTGTTGAATAATAACAATGTTTAAAACAATGTAAACCAATCAAACTGCCCTATTTAGAGCCACGGGCCACAGCCCCAATAAAAGTGTTCTCTCTCTCCCTAACCCCTGACCCACTTGGCCAATTAGAAAAGGCGTTATGGAAAGGGCGCATCTACAGAGAAATACCTGTAAAACTAGCTAAGAACCAGTTTTATAGGACAAATAGTTTGATCTGTAAAGAGCGTACCAGAAACAAGAAGTGTCAACAAGAAGTTCAACAAGCCAAAAATGAAAATCACAATTCCTGCTCAAGTTACAGATCGCCGATGTGTCAAATCAGAATTTAATAAATATTCGTACACATGTTTCCCAAGTCCAACATAGCTTATATACTAAGTGTGAGTGGAAAATATTGAAAGACAGTGGAGAAATTCAGCATCGAAATTTCGGCTTTTACATGGGAGGTTGAGGTCAAAACTTACAGTAACGGCGGCATACCAGAGGCATTAAACCGGCTTTTTCTGCTATTGAGTACTAAATATTGATACGACAGAAAGCGCTGGAAGTTGTATAGATCGAAGCGGTTTACCGAGTAGACAACAGAATGTCCTCTATTAGAACTGTGTATAAAGAACTTCAATACGATAAAGGTATCTCAGCAGCGTTGATTTCATGCAAACTACTACTACTACTACAACTACTTATTACTACCTAATTCCACTTAGATATATTAATTTATGCCACCAATATGCTTGAAATTTGACATTCAGTTCACGTTTGACTCCAATAGGCGTGTCTAATGGTTTGACATTTGGGGAGGTGTTGACACAAATGATTGTAACCATTTATAATGCAATTGGGAACACGCCATCTATTATCAAAATAATTGTCTCCCATGGCCGAGTAAAGGCCTCTCCAGACAGAAGAAAATTTCGTGCGAAGCTATGCGTAACTACGTGCCTACAAGGTCAACATTGCTGCAATCGTGTGGTTGGTGTTGCGGTAAGGACGAATATTGAAGTCTTTTTTACACCATACTACGTCGGCGTGCAGCTGCGAGCAGCCAGTCTGGTTAGGGCTTTACAAAGCAGCCTCCGTTAACTTATTGTTTCCGTTTCACAATTAAATCGTATTGTTATATTGAAATTGTATTGAGGCTGTATGCCAAGGCCATGTAATAAACTCCAACTCCAACTCAAACTATTGAAGCGGTGCAGCCCTTTGGCCCTTTGGACCTTTTTGTACATATCTTACTCCAGGATCAACTTTCCAAAGTTTATGTCATCGTCTACTTAATGTCAGCCAACCTCGTTAAAAAAAAGACACATAAAAGAGAAGGCAGATTTAAATTTGTTTTTATTAAATTTACAGAAGTTCAGTTCATTACTATAGCCTACAAAGCACGCTTTGTTTTTTTGTAAAAGGGTGGGGGACGGTCAAAATAGTCCTCCATGAGTACGGGGGGTGAATTACGTTCATCCTCTGTCTGTTTTCCTTCACGATCCGCCGACTGCTTCAGCTCAGGTCGTTGGATCGAAATACGTTCAAGAGAATTACAATCCGCTTCATGGAACAAGGTTACCATGGTCACCAGCATGAAGACAATAATTGCGGTCGATACCTTCATGTTCTGTAAAACAAAAGATTTGGCTTAGTGGAGTATTTTATATATATACCTCTTTTTTTTCCCGGGGGGGGGGGGGTTGAAAGTGTTGAACAAACAATTGTAATTAAATTCTGTAGGACGGGGCACACCCTGAGGCAATCAGCCTAGTGCAAATCTTTTTATTCAACGCGAGAGTGAGAAGCGAGCAAGGTCTTATACTTGAATGATTTTGGGTTTTGTTTGAATGTTATTCCATTATTCTGTTTTGGAAACAACTTCGTTCACAATTTGTTTTTAGATTTCGGTGAATCTCATGACAAGGGAACTTTTTTTCGCATCCTTCCTATCCACCACGAAGCTCCACCATATTGTAACACACATCGGACCAAACTGTAGTAAACGAACAAAGCAATCAAATCAAAAGGCAAAACAAACTAACAAACTATAAAACTCGGGTAAAAGCTGGTACGTGAAAGCCATTATTAATTACTATTAATCCCAAGTAACAAGATCTTTTTAAATCCTTGTAGCTGCACACATCCCAAAAGATTTCAGAGAGCCTATGTAAAAGTACCGATAAATTAAATTTATTAAATTTTTCACCCAATTTATATTTAGTCATTATTGGTAAGAAGTTGATTTTTGTTAGCAGGGTAAGTTTTGGTGTCTTTAATCTCTTCCCTACTTGCTTTCATTACAAAAAATCGTTCAGCATCACATAATAATCGTACAATTTTTTAACATTTTGAATCTTCATTTTTTTGTAAATCTCATCAGTTGATTTTAAATTTTTGCTTGTAAAAAAGAACTGTAATCATTTTGTTTTGCATTTTTTTTAATCCATCATGTTCATGCTCCTAAGTTTCTGAGGCATATGATATTGTGCCTTTATCGACGCATGATAAACAACAATTTTGTTTCCTTTGTTAAGCATTTTTCTTTAAATAATGTAAATTAGGTAAAACTCGTCTGTATTTTCAGAATTAAATTATTAATATGAACATTGTTCTATGATTACTACTGAAGCTTTTCGGCGCTTGTTCATTGTCAAAGGGTGTTTCCGTAAAGCCAATTTAAGGACAAGAGTTTCAGCGTTTAAGGTGTATGTGCGACCAATACTTGAGTATGCGAACCCTGCATGGTCGCCCCACCTGATAAAGGGAATTGACTTACTGGAGTCGGTCCAGTGTGCTTTTACTCGCTCCATACTTGAACCACGCACGCTAACGGCTGGTGAAAGACTTCGTAGTACGGGACTAGAACCATCGGAATTACGTAGACTCAAGGCCGATCTCGCTTTGACCTATCAAATGATCCATGACCAGCTTCCGGTTTTCTTGCGTTTTTTTTCTGTAACTCTTAAAAACCTAATTGCCGGACACCATCTTTAAATTCAAAAACAATCCTTTAAGACAGACTGTAGAAAGCTTTTTTTCTCCAACAGGATTGTGGAATGCTGCAATTCGCTTTCGCCTGCGGTCGTTTATGCGACGATGGTTGATTTCTTAAAACGTGCAGTGTGTGTGTGTGTGGAGGGGGGGGGGGGGGGAATCGACCTCTTCAAATTTCTACACACGAGCTTATTAATCCTTGGATCATTGGGGCGGTGTAAGTGGTTTACCCTACCGTTTCCTTGCCCTTTACGGGTAAAACCTCTTGTTATTGTTATTATTATCAAATGCTCACTTTTCATCAATTTCAACTCTAAATATTTAATGTTTTTTACATGTTGATTTTTTTTGCACAGTGAATCACAGACCAGTGTTATAGCAGTTTTCCTTGTGAACCTAACTTCCATGACATCATAACTTTGATGCTTGACGTGCACGAATTTGAAGTAGAATTTTAGTAGCGGCGGTATGGGAATGCGATGCATAAAGCCAGTGGCTCCGAGCAAACATGAACAATGCCACGCCATTTTGCCACAAAATTACGTAATGATGAAAGTTCTTTTAGTGTGAAGCAAGCAGAAAAAAAATTACAAATGGTACGAAAAAAAACCCTATTATGACACTGCTAGAGCCAATCTCACACGTTTTGAAACAAAGCGGTTGAGTCTTTTAGCATTTCTACAGCAAATCTTGCACGTGGCGGCAGAGCTATCAGATGCACTCGTAAAGGTCGACGTTGGATTCATTTCCTTGTTTTGATGTTAGCTTGCATTGCTCGCTTCGGTGTAAACTAACGTATTACAGCATCTCATGCTGGACTGAGTAAGTGTGAGCTACTGAAATCAATAACATTTCTAGTTTTAATTGATTATAAAAGGACATTTTTTGGTAAATCTCATTTGTGTATTTCAATTCTTGCCCATATTTTACACGCATATGCTCTAAAGGATCCATGGAGAATCCATTTATCCTGGCCTCCGTAGATACAGCCTTTACTACCAGCAATAATCAGCAGACTCTGTAAAAGCTTCTTCTGGCAAATTTCACGAAGGCACTTGTTAGCAAGTGTTTGTTTCAAACTTATCTTTCGAAATGTGGAAACCTTTACGTCAAAAGAGAAAAAGAGAAACATGTGAAAAGAAAACGAAGGGTAGACACTCTATTTCATTTCCATGCTAATAGATGGCAGTGACCGTCAATGTATCTTTTAATCTTTTGTTCTGTACAGCTAAAGCTGAAGACTACTCTCTGGCAAGGGGTCTCTTCCGTGCTTTTTGCATATTGCTTTTCCGTTGGTTGTTGATTTTACTGGTACCAATGACGTCACAAGCGCGTATGCCAAACCAGACCGTAGTCAGAGACGTTACACGAAATATTGGTGGGAACACGGCTTAATGAGCTGGGGAAGGACCAACCTTCCTGTATAGTATCGTTCCACTCCACCTTGCTATATAGCAATGACTTTGTCGGTCCGTCATCTTTTACAACTCCGGAACGGTACCAGATAGAGCCAAACCAGAGGACAAACTATTTTCACCATTTGATTCAGCGTCCGAAAATTAGTAGAGAAGAATAAAAAAAAACCGGAAGTATGAAGTGGAAGTGGCCGACAAGTGAGGTCATTATCTAAGGAGGCGGTACCAGACAGAGATAAACGGTTTTCACCTTTAGATTCAGAGTCCAAAAATTAGTTGGGATGAATTAAAAAAAAAACCCGGAAGTATAATGCGGAAGTGGCCACAAGTGGCCGGAAGTGGCTGACAATTGATCCCTCTTTTATGATCGGTACCAGAGAGAGATAAATGGTTTTCACTACTAGATTCAGCATCCAAAAATTCGTAAAAATGAATTTAAAAAAAACCGGAAGTAAGAAGCGAAAGTGACCCACAAGTGACCAGAAGTGGCCGACAAGTGAACCCAAACTGTTAGAAACAAACGGCTTTCATCACTAGATTCAGCGTCCAAAAATTGGTTAAAATGATTGAAAAAAAACAGAAGTATGAAGCAGAAGTGGACCGAAAGTGACGGAATTTTACAGAAGACCGCTTCCGACTCGGTAGTCGCTGTCCCGCTTGTTTCGTTTCATCATTTCACACCTTGACTTAAAGATCCTCTCTTTTCAAACAATAAGTTAGAAACCAACGCTAACAAATTAATACCTGCGTCGAATTCGCCAGAGAAAGCTCGTTCAGCGTGTGCTGTTTATCGCTGGTTTCAAGGCTGTTGTGAGAGCTCCTTTTTAAGAACTTTGCGTGCAGTTTGTCTCCCGCTAACTTGGGCTGCCTTTTTTTTTTTTTTACTGTCCAAACTTCTGAATTTTTAAGACCGATACTGATGTTAGTGGGTAACCCCTTCCAGTCCTTATCACAACGTATCGTAAAGCAATATTATAATTAAAAAACAAAAAACGTCAAGTGTGCCGCAAAAAAAAAGTGTTAGATGATTGAAGTTTTACTTTACTTGTTGAAATGGACGCGGGTAAAAATTTAGGATTTGGAATTTCAATAAAAAATTGTACAAATCAGGAAATTGCATCTGTTTAAGTGCTGTTGTGCTTTAAGAATAATTTAATTCGTACCAGAAACGGATGTACGAATTAAATTATTCTTAAAGCAAACAGCGCTTAAACAGATGTAATTTTCAGAATTGTACATTTTATTATTTAAATTCAAAATGCTAAACTTTTATCCGTGTACATTTTAATATGTAAAGTAACACTTCAATCATTTAACCCTTTTTTAAGGCCCACTTGACGTTTTTGTTTGTAATCCGTCTACAACACTTTTTTTGTGGCTGTGGCGTCGCGCTACAATGGTTTATGTCCTGACGATTGAATTGATGTGATGTTTGTTGCATGACTTGGCCGGGTGAATAATAAATTGTTGGCAATAATATTTTTTTTTTCATTTGCGAATGTATGAACGCGTGCGCATGCCCACTTGATTGTTGCTGCCCACTTTGAAACAATAATTCTCTTGGACTCTGAAAGCCTGCATCTACGAAATAAATGCACCATTCTATCCTTTCCAGCTGCCAACTCGAAATTAACAACGTAGATTGGTTTGGTTTAAAACTATATTTGTTTATCAGAAACAGTGATTCTTTTATTCTACCCATCAACAATCAACAGTTTAGCAAAGCTATAATTTACAATATAATGACTAAATACAGATGCAAACCTATTTAGGTTGCCTTTTGGACTTATATGTCTGACTGCCTGAGCGGGGAATCGAACCCAGGACCTTTGAAATCAAAGGCCAAGGTCCTACCGCTGAGCCAGACTGACACGGCCTTAAATAGGTTTGCATCTGTATTTAGTTATTTCTTGTGAGCCTTTGGCTTTCCCATCCTTACAATATAATATAGGTACACGAAGAATTTTAAGTTTATGCTTAGCTGCTGGCGTTTGCAGATTGGCATTGTTGCGTAATCTTAACCCATAAAACTCAAACTCAAACTCCATAAAACGGTAGTTGCCGCCTTTTCACCAGCGCACAGCAAATAATGCTTTAAGATTGCTAAAAACAACAATACCTTTACCCTAAGAAAGATCAAGAAAGAGAATTTAGCGAAGGAAACAATGCTGAAGTAATGGTGTAACAATAATGCTGTAAACAAACATGCACCAAAACCGTGGACAAAACCAGTGAATTCAAGACGCCGCCACACTAATTGAAGTAACGTAATCATGGACCCGTATTCTATAACAAAGCAAATTGTTGATACGCCATATAAATGTAGGTTATACAGAAATGTCTTCTCCATGTCGCAATGCACTTGGTTTCATGAGTGAAAAGGGAAAAAAATGTATGTCGGAGGAAACAATGACTACTATCGATGAAATACTCACAAATAGGCACAAGAAAAGGCATGTATTCAGTACAAAAAGGAAAGAAGTAGGAAGGAGCGATCGGGGGGGGGGGACTATAGGTGGAGGGGTAATATTGGTGGAGGGAGAAGCCAAATACTGATTCAAATCTACTACAGGGCTTTAAAAGACACAAAAATACGCAGTCCGATTCAGTACCAAGAAAGAAAAAAAAGACCAGGCCACATGACGTGAAAGACGCCGTCTGCTCCCGAGATATGGAAATGAATGAAGGACGGTGAACTGAATCACAGGATACATGGATTAAGTGAGCGAAGCCACCCTAGAGTAATTACCCAGCATCAAGATCCTGCATCATTATTTAAATTACATATTTCACTATTATGGGGCAGATGTACTCCTACATTCGCCGGTCTTCATGACGGGCTTTACAACTATAGTTACAATATAAAACAATAAAACTGATCGTTCAGGTTCCCTTAACTTCGGAATGGCTGACTAATTGAAAAAGTTATCTCTTTGAGGATGAAGGACCGGAAAATGTATGGCTTAGATCATGTTTCAGATTTTAGGTAGGTGCAATAGTTTTTTTTGTAACTGTGGCAGAACAAGAACAACAACAACAACAAGTGAACAGTTACTCAAGTTTACGTGTTGCTCCCTACTTTTACTATTTCACAGAATTGTATAATTTTTGGCATAAATGTTCCTTCCAGGCTTATCTACTATCAGGTCAAGTTTGGTCGAAAAATATTGCATAGGAAGGGAGAAAGAATTAATTTTTAGTTTTGCTTAATTTTGCTAGATTCAGGACGCCAAAGCAGCCGCGTATGATAACTCATTGTTTTTGACCTCGAATTTATTCTAGTTTCGTTACCATTCGCAGAACTGGTTGGACTCAACGCCAAATAATGGTGACTTGTTGCGTGGAATTCAACCAATAGTCTTGCTTCCTCTATTCACTTTAACATTCACTTTCAGTGGAAAACCAAATTAGAAACGGGCACCATCTTTCTTGAACATGTAACAGTTAAATGCAGTTGTTCCAAGGGGTCATGTGATGCCACTTTGTTCCCGTGGTTGGCCTACTAACTATTCAAAAATCTAGACACACGCTAGTGTGTCGCGAAAAGTTAGGCTACAAACATCACATCAGTTCAATTGTCAAGGTCGTAAACCATTGTATCGCGACGCCATAGCGTCAGTGTCTAATATCCTGAAGCATAGTTTGGCACATTTCTGGTACTCGGGGAAAAATAATAATGCGGCACAAAAGCTTAAATTGTGGTAAAATAGAGAGCAATGACCCACCTGGCAAAAATTAACTTGTGTAGGAATGTCAGCTAAGTGGCTTTCAATGCAAAATGTGACCCTCAGTAACGTTGCAAATGTGTTACTAGTTTCTAGTTTCTTCTAGGCCTAATTCTTCTAGTTTCTAGTCCGTTCTTCCCCATGTTAATTCCCATAGGGTGATTATTCACCGATATTGAGATAGCAGAAAGGCTTCCAGCTATGAAATTTGACGAATGTCTGCAGTACGATACGAACTGCATACCTTTTCTGGTTTACAGCCTGGGGCTGTAACGGGAATGGC
>JAHWFP010154954.1:0-14472 GCA_023313725.1 Lithobius niger | reverse complement strand
CCCCGACCTAAACTAAGCCTTTTTATTAACCCTAACGTAACCCCAAAGTTCCCCAACCCTTTCCCCAGTCTTCGGTGTTCAGTCTAATTTTGGGTTAGCTCTCCCACAGTTAGCTATTTTTGGTCAAAACACATCGACAAAGCACAGCATTTATTAAGTAACTTCTTGAATGAAACAAACGTGCGATCGTATGTTGCCTTTTGTTGATGTTAGAATGGTTCTTCCCGCCGTGCACCAATTAGTCCCTCTCTTTAGTCTAATATTCCTTCAATCCCATTTCGCATTTTTATGAGCCTTTTTACACAAACCTTTTGATGATTACGTGCAGGAATGTAGTTTCCATCAGAGCATTGTTACAGCGAAGCATAGGATCTGCTGTCATTATTCTCATTACCTTCAATGACGCTTGTGGGGGGGGGGGGGGCGGAGTTACCTCTGTTCAAAGGTCTACGGAGCCAAGCAAAAATTTAAAAAATAAAAGTTCCCTAAATTTTCGTAAAATCAGCCCCCTCTCAAGCTAAGTTTCTGTATATGCCCTTAGTCAGAGAATGGGACAGAGTTTTTTTTTTTAACTCTCTCCATACAGTTCATTTAGTAGAGCCTAGAAATGTCTAAAACGTATTGTTTGAAGCCAGTAAAGGTCTTGTAATATCTAAAAATCTGACAGCTTCCCCGGACCCCACTGGGGGAGCTCACAGCGCTCCCCCAGACTCCCTACCAAAAGTGGAGCAGATCAGCCGGCAAATTTGGCCTGTCTCCCCCCCCCCCAACAAAATACCCTTCCTAACGCCCCTGATCATACCACACGGATAATGGCCTTAAGCAGAATGACAAGTAGGGCTCCCAATTTCTGCATACAGGCTACCAACTGGGCATGGGCACAATACGCATCCATCACAATTCCGAACCCCAATGACGAATAGAATCAAAAATCTGAAATGATGTGTTAGTGGCTGAATCATAGGCAGCAGAACTGTAATCCAGCTTAAAACCAACAATTGCTCGGTAGATGTGTAGCAACATGCATATTCCTATCAGCATCCAGTCGGTACCAGGTAAAACCCAAAAAGCTTTCAATGAATGGCTGCATTTGCCATGTAACTCCTTTAAATGCGAAAACCAAGTAAATCTGTTTTCAAAAAGTAGGCCAAGAAATTGGGCCTCTTCAACAATCAGTATTGGAGTTCCACCAAGGTGAAGTGCAGGGTTAGGGTGTAGTCCACGATGAAGAGAAAAATGGATACAGACTGATCATGAGCCTTAAATTACCAAGTAAGGTGATCACCGAAAAACAATAGACTTTTTAATCATGAGCCTTGGTAATTGAAAACTGTGACTACCTTTCTCACGAAGCCATGTTGTTGGATTGGAAGTGGAGACCAAATTCACCCACAAACATGGACCGTGGTGTGGAGAAGTTCTGTTCTAGCCCACTTGTTGCTGTAGTAAAAACAGCTACGCTCAAATCACAACCTTAGGGTGTCCCAGTTTCCTGAAGGTAAAGGATACGATTATAGTGCCAACACGCACAAGAAAAAATCCCTCATGCAAAAAGGTCTCCACGAAACGAGGCAAGCTACCATGCAACCCATAAGCATGGAGATTCCTGAGAGTTCCACACTACCAGGTGGTATCAAAATCCTTCTCTAGATCAAAGAATATGCCAACTAACTGCGGTCACCTTGAGAAAAAACATGACAGAAAGCCAAATGGGCTCGAGAAGGGTTAAATAAATACGGATGCAAACCTATTTTGGACTTAAATGTCAGACTGCCTGAGTGGGGATTTGAACCCACGACCATTGAAACCAAATGCCGAGGTCCTACCGTCTGAGCATTTTTGTTGTATGATGCCAGTCCCAGCAGGTAGATCCAATGGTGGATTCCCTATGAGCTAACTAAAAACAAACCAGTAGTTTCTAACCTTCAGATTAGACTGCATTGACACTCAAGAAGCGTACAAAGACAGCTAGTCAGTGCTATAGACTGAGAGCTTAATGGATTTGAAGGATCCCTACTGGGTTTTAAAATGGGAAGGACATTTCTGTCTCTCCACCTTTTGCTAAGTCGGCCTCTGGCCAGTTATAATTGAAAATTTTGCAACAAATTTTGCTTGGATGCCATTGAACAATTGTTAAGCACTTCGTACTGAATTAACTGAACAAAAAACGGCTTCGCCGTTTAGAAAAAAAAAACAGAGCTCGTATCCCCTTACTCACAGTCGTGAAGGTACACGAATAAAAACGGATTAGAGTTCACTCGAACGCAACGAACTATAATTTGAACTCCAATTTCAGGGAATAATGACTGTTTTCACGTAATTGTTATGTCAGTAAGTGAACGCAGTTTGTGTTTGAAATGTTTAATGTTTGTGTGCGTGTGTATGTGTGTGCTTAATTTGTGTATCATACAGGTTTTTTTTTTACATTTGTCTGTGTTAGTTGTTTTATATTTTAAATGTGTTTCGTGTGAGTGGCTATGTCTGTATTTTGTGTGCATTTATAATTTCTGAAAAAAGCAGACTCCAATTTAGGCATTTTTTTGCTTGTGTTTGATGGTTTCAGTTTTAGTTGTAGTTCATGTGAGTACTTACGTGTTCATTTTGTGTGGATATTTTTTTTTTGAAATATCCTACCGTTTTGTTTGATTGATTGGTGATGTACATGTTTGTTTACGTGTGCATGGAGGCTGGCATGACACAATCCTTGTTCCATGGAATTGGAGTTCAAATTATAGTTCGTTGCGTTCGAATGAACTCTAATCCGTTTTTATTCTTGTTCTTCACGGCTGTGAGTATGGGGATACGAGCTCTAATGTTTTTTTTTCTAAATGGCGAAGCCGTTTTTTGTTCAGTTAATTTGTTGGCTTTTTTCGAGTCCTTTTTATTGAAAGTGGTACGATTCTGTCTATGTTGTGTATGGTATGTCCACTGCCCACCCAATATTGTTTGTGGAAAAACGGAACATTAGAAATGCGTATTTCTGTTCAGGTTCTGCCCAAGCTTTGGTCTAAGTTCATTCTATGATGGCAACACACTAGCGTGTGTCTAGATTTAGCATGTATCAGCTCGATGGATAATGGATTCTGTATTGTTGCAGGCAGATGCAGTATCATGCAAACAATCGCAGAAACAATTCAACTGGCTTCCCGAAGCCCGCATTGAAGAAGAAAATAAGTCATTCAGTCATGTCGGCCGCCCAATTTTGAGCAGGCCTCAAAGTTAAAGACTTCACACCCTATGTTTTAAAACTGAAAGATTTAAGCGAAAATCAAGACGATTTCATTTCGGTTCTCGGAAAGAGTTAAAATGGTAATAAAGAAGATACCACGACAATGTTACTTTCCCCGCGCCCGAGCATCGTTGCATTTTGTTCGAGTGAGCTATAATCCGATCTTCTGCGCCTCGCGTATTGTTGCACCATTGTTACATGTTGTAGCATTGTAACATTTTGATATTGTTAGCCGCTCCTCCTCCGCCTCCCCCTGTCGCCGTTGCTCTCGATCAACATGGAGGCAGACGTGAAGCAGTTGCTAGAGGATTTATGTATGGCTGGAAAGGTGCGACCAAGTGATGTCAAAGTAGGAGTAGTGTCTGAAAAGGTGTTCAAAGTCGTCTGCAGTGAAGCTGCTAAGCGGAGCATTTCGCAAGAGGACTTAAAGTTGTACGTCGTTGTGGGAAGTGAGTGTGGTAAAGGTCAAGAAAATGGCGGTCAAACTGAAGCAGGCAACAATGCAACCTGTGACCGGACATCGGCTGGCGAGGTAGACGAGTTGCTTTTAGCCTTGGTGAAGAAGAAAGTGTTAGCCTCTAGTGACTTGAACACTGGTGTTGTCTCAGATGACGTGTATGGTGTGGTGATGCGTGAAGCTAAACGCAGGGGTGTGTCAGAAGAGGACGTAAACAAATATGGTGTTGTGCCGTCAACAACGTTAATTCTCAGGCATCAGAGTAAGCCCCCACACCGACCTACAGCATCTCATCAACTGAAGAAGAAGAGTGATGGACTGGGGAAGGAGAAGACAGAAGTAGTGGAAAGTGTTAAAAAATTATTTTCGTCGGCAGTGGCAAGTTCGGAGTGTAACAGTGATGAGGCAGATGGTGGATCTTTGCTTAGCGAGGATGAAAGGGAGGCCCCAGAAAAGAACCGCTCCCGTAAACTGACATCGTTACAGAAGTTGTACAAAGGGAGTCTGCATATGATTGACATGACTCGCTCGTTAGTACTACTGTGTCCTGAGGCGGGCAAGCCGTACTCCTTGACACAAATATTTCTGCATGTAGAGAAGATTGTGGGTCGAGAGTGTATAGAAGGGATCGGCTCCTTGCGTTCAGTAGGAGCATTCGAAGTTATCTTGACAACACCTGTTGCTAAGAAGAAACTTGCGTCTGCCACGCTAGTCATCAATGGGCAGGATATTGAGATTTTTGATCTGCATGATCAAGTTGTGGATGCCCGTGTCCACTGGCTCCCTAGAGGGGTGTCGGCAGAAGACATTGCAGGTGCCTTCCAAGAGTTTGGTACGCTTGTGTCTCATGAGTTCGAGAAGCTGCATGTACGGGGTGTCCCAGTGTGCAACACAGGTGTGCGTCTTGTGCAGTTTCGGCTTCGACCATTTAAAACTATTCTGGATGTACCAGACGTCTTCCCAATTAAAGGAGTTCCAGCCCTAGTTGTTATAGCGGAGCGGGCGCCCCTCTGCCATCGCTGCAAGTCACGTGGTCACTTCCGGAAATCGTGTCGTGCCATTCTGTGTGCCTCCTGTGGTGAGTTCAGGGACCCCCGTAACCTTTGTGGTCACTTGAAGGCAGCGCAGTCTGAAGTGGCTATGGATACTGCTGTTCCGTTGTGTAGGAGTGCTAACAAAGTGAGTAGTAACGATTTGCCAGAGAAGTGTAAAGCAGTTGCTGTGAATGGAAGTCATAATGCGTCTCAGGTCCCTGCAGAAGTTGCGTCTGTGCTGGTGCAAGGATCAGTTCAAGTAGCGCCACACCCGGGGCCCAGTGCCATGCATGAGGAGCCCCAGCAGTCAGCGATTTCCAACCGTGGTGTTGCCAACGTAACAAATGTTGGTAATGTGTCTGTTGCGGATCATAGCTATGACAAAAAAGGGTTTCCTCCGCCACCAAAGAAAAAACGAGTGAGGGAAAGAAGTAAGAGTTGTGACAGAAATAGTGTCATTCCCCATACAACGCCTGTCGTGAGTACAGATAAAGATAAGGACGTCACGATCACAGAGCAGCGCAGTGAACTGGTAACTGGTAATGTGAGTGAAGGTGAAAGTGTTCAAGTAGATTCTTTACATGAAAGTGAATAATTATGGTAAATGTTTGTGATGATATTGATCTTGGTTCAGGCTTATGTGTAGAGACATCTCCTGGTTTTTGTGATAGTCAAGAAGCTAGTGGAAGTACTGCGGTAGAGGAAGGAGACGGCTAGAGTAAGTCCAGGGTCCCTGTGAATTGTTGTAACAATTTGTGTGTTGTGACTCCTCCAAATTTTCGACTTCGCAATTTCCTCAACCTTTTCAATTTCGTCCTGGAATGTACGGGGCTTGCCAAGTAAACTGCATGAAATAGAAAAGCTGCTACAATATGCAGACATTGTGGGGGTTCAAGAAATTAATTCAATGGCAGACTGCAGTGTGGCAACAGCTCAAGCTGATTTTGTCACGGCAGACAGCAAAGTAGGAATATTTATCAAGTGGTCCGTCCCGTACATAGTCTGCCCAGTTGCGGTTCAATTGGATGGTTTAAATGTGTGTGCTGTTCAGGTCTGGATGCTGCAGCAATGGATCACTCTGGTGTTTATTCATGCCACGAAACCCATTTCTGTAGTCTCCTGGGCATCCTGGTTCCGTCAGTTTCGATCTCCAGTTATTGTGGCAGGAGATTTCAATGCCCATCATTATGACTGGGTCTCGGTGCGTATTGATGCATGTGGTCGCCGATTAGTGCAAGCTGTCGACATTGTGGGTCTGGAGGTCGTGCATAATAGCTCTCCGACATTTACGAGATGGCACAATGGCTCTATTCAGGAGTCGGTCCTTGATCTGTTCGTGTGTTCCCCAGGTCTGGCAAAGTATTTTCATTTCTCGGTCTCTGATGACTTAAGGGGGAGTGATCACTTCCCCATCATCTTATCTCCTCTGAATAGGCATTGTAGTTCTCGTTGTAGCCGGCGTGAAAGGCCTGCTGCAACGAATGGTATCTTTGAGGACTGGATTTCTCTGTATATTAGGCCTCAAGTGTCCAAGAAGGAAGGGCGGCTCAAGAGGCGCCCGAAGTGGTGGACGTCTGTGTGTGATACAGCTGTCCGTGACAGGAGGCGGGCTTTTCGTCGTTGGAAGCGGTGCCCATGTGAATTTCTTTGGCACATGTATCAAGGTACATCGCGTGAATCCGCATATCTTCTTCGCCGAGAACGGGAGCAGTTCCCTGCACGTGCATGTGCACGTGTTGGACGATCCCCATCCCTCAGTGCAGCATGGCGCATCCTTCACCAAGATGCACCTAGTAGTGCGTTGCAGTGGGTCTATGGTCCTGAGGGCTCTGGAGCGATAGTGCTGCGTGAGAAAGCTATGGCGGACGCTTTTAATACAAGATTTGCAAGTGTGTATGCTCTCCCTGCAGGCAGGCTCTCCCCCTCCTTGTCTCCCGGATGTGGTAGAATCAGTGTCCCCCACTGATCAACCGTGGGAAACGCTTGAATTTACAGCTGCACTTTCTAAGTGTAAGGATAGCAGTGCTGTAGGTGTCGATCGCATAGGATACGCGGAACTTAAAGGCCTTGCGCCTGAGGCTGTTCGTGAATGTGTGGACTTGTTTCAAGCCATTCTAGATGGCTCCGCCATTCCAGATTCGTGGCTGTTCACTGTAATAGTCCCAGTTCACAAGGCAGGGATTGTTAGGTCCTCTTTGATTAACTATCGTCCAATTTCCTTACTATCCAACATGCGGAAAGTATTTGAGCGGATGGTTGTTAAGTGCCTAGACTGGCACTTGGAGTTTCATGATTGTCTTGCCCCAATGCAGTTTGGCTATAGGTCCAACAGGACTGCCCAAGACGCCGTAATCTATTTTCTGTCGGGCATCCATGAAGCATGGTTGCATGGTCAAGTGGTCGTGGCTTTATTCTTGGACATAAGAGCTGCATATGACACTGTTAGTGTAGACTGGGTTCAATACTGTCTTGCCAAAATGAATGTTGGCCCGAAACTTATAAGAGTCATTGCTGCCCTTCTGGGAGAGCGGCAGTTCTCGACCAGGGTGAATGGCTTTTGGTCTGGTGTGGCGAGCTCCAGTCGAGGTCTTCCACAAGGAAGTTGCTTGAGCCCAACCCTATTTGCTGTGGCAATTAATGATGTGCTGGTAGAGATGGGTTATTCCTCAAATGTTGTCTGCTATGCCGATGACATTGCTTTGTGGTTTGCGGGAGATGATGTCACCTCCTGCTGTCAGTGTGCGCAAGATGCGATGGATGATGTCTCTTCGCGGCTTTCAGAGAGAGGCTTGTATCTTGCTCCAGCCAAGACAGAGCTTGTGGTCTTCTCTCGGTCTGTTAAGCGGGAGGCGACTCCCATTTCAATTCGTGTTGGTGCAACTGTGGTCACTCAGTCGCACGTTGTCAAATATCTTGGTGTGAGGCTTGATGATCGCTTGGAGTGGGTACTTCACACCAATTGGCTGAAGGATAGAGTTCGTGCACGGACGGCTGTTCTGAAACAGCTAGTGAGAATAGATGGTGTGACCAGGGGCTCGTTGTTGGCAGTCTATAGATCGTTCATTCGGTCATTGTTGGACTACCATCTGCCTTTCCTGTCCCCCTACCAGTGTCATATACGTTCTCTGCAATGTGCTGTGAATGATTGCCTCAGGTTAGTCTCAGGCTGTCTTGTGTCCACTCCTGTGCAAGCCCTATGGGTGGAATGTCGTGAACAGCCACTGCATTACAGAGCCAGAGAGTTGCTTGTGGTTCTCTGTGTGCGAAACATTAGCAGAGGCAGCGGAGATCCAGTAGGAAGAGTCATTGGGGACTATTGTGGTTTGGCCCCTGTTGCTCGGTCAGCACTTGGGTCCTTAGGACTAGGTGCAACCATCTTGTTGAGTATGTCACTGTGCACTCTCCAGAATGTTACTGTTGTCCGCCCCTTCTGTCCGTGGGCTTGGTGTTCAGCAGTGTTAGCTGCTCTGGTCACACCATCTGTGCAAAGAGAGGATAGTGCCCTGTCTTGCAAGGTGTTCTGTGATGCTTCCTTTGACCGGAGGACCTGGGAAGGTGGGGTAGGTGTTTCTGTCCCGGCCTTAAAGGTCTTCCGAAGTTTTAAGCTAGTTTCAGTTACGTCGAGCACAGAGTGCGAATTGTGTGCGATCTCTGTTGCGTTGGATGAGATTCTTGATCTAGCGCTTCCTGTGGCATCGGTTTACTCAGATTCCATGTCGGTGATTGCTATTCTGCGACGAGCTCTGGTAGTGATAGATCTTGTCGACCCTCTGGTTCTTACAATTTGCAAGAAGCTCTGGGCGGCCCTCCAACGTGGTGTGGTAACTCTGCAGTGGGTTCGCGGCCACACAGGTCTTGCTGGTAATGAACAAGCGGATGGCCTGGCAAAACAGGCTACGCACTCAGAGGGGAGCATCCTTGGTCTTGTTTTGTCCCCGAAGTCAAGGCGGCCAATGATTGCGGCCTGGTTCTTTGAACAGTGGTCTGATGAGTGGTGTGCTGCTTCTACTGGGCGTAACTTGTATGGTCTGCAACCTGTTTGCAGCCGGTACTCTATTTTGGATTCCTTTGTACGACTTGACGCGGCGATTTTGTCGCGAATGCGCACGGGGCATTCCCTTTTACGATCTCACCAGTACCGTTTAGGGTGGGTGGACTCCCCCATGTGCCCTGTCTGTCTGGTGGAGCTCACATGTGAACACTTTCTACTCGTGTGCTCCGCCTTCAGACAACAGAGGGATGCTCTCGGTCCAGTCCTGCAGGCAAATCCGTTGGTGACTCGTCTCCTCTCGACTTCTGAGGGGCGGACTGCTCTGGGTAGACTTAAGGCGATAGTGCGGTATGTGCGAGCGACGGGTATGAGGCTTTAAGTGTTCACAAGTGACATTAAGCTGTCTCCTTCCTTCCTCCCTAATCTTGTGACGCCATGATGAACAAGTGTCACTCTCTGTAATGCTGTAGTGCGGTTATACTGTGTTCTAGATTGTGGGTTTGTAAGGTTGTAAGTTTGTAACGGTTTGTTTATAGTGGTTAGTTGTTGTAATGGGGCGCGTGGCTACGGGCCAAGGCCTCTAATAAACAAATCAATCAATCAATCAATCCGCCTCCGGTCCAGTTTTTGAAAATTCTCGTGCGCAAACGAACTCTAATAAGCACTGCCTGCCGGCCGTGCTAATATCTAGCGATGTAGCAGAATCATATTCTCTATTCAGTGCTGATTCAAATCCAACAAAAGAAAACGGGGGTATTGTAATCCGCCAAATTGTTAGATCGAAAGTCCAACAAGAAAACTTCTAGATGTTCGCTGATGTGTTGGAAATCAAGAGAATTGCTTCTCTACTACAGCAAAGCACTTTCCAAGTCTTTCGAACATCTCCGACACGTATTTTCTTTCAGAAAGGAGCAGAAATGAGACGAATCTTTGACCAGACATCTTTCATAGGAATTGTCCAGTTAATAGAGGTGGCAAACGTCTCCCACGAGTTCTCTTTGCTTTCCTGATGGTCTAACGTGCTTTAACTTTTGCCAGTTTGTAGGCAACCATACTTTGAGTGGAGTGGAGAGTCAGCAGAAATATGAAGAGCATGCTTCCTGCCTCTTTCAGCTCTTTGTCACTAAATCACCCCAACAAGGTATGGGAGTTCTAGTGACTTTGGTGGATGTCTACTGAACAGTTTTTTTTTTTGCTGCTATTAACTGTACCTCATGTGATGCACAGAACTGTAAGTCTGTGCCCGTACTCATCCAGTGGCCCAGGAATAACTGCAGAACCCACAAAGTCCAGCCAGGCTGCTCTGAAGTCTGCTCTGGAAGTCTTGAAGTCTGGAAGCTCTGGAAGTCTGCTCTGGAACGGGAGTTCTAATGACTTTAGTGGATGTCTGCTGAACATTTTTTTTCTGCTATTAACTGCAGCTCCTGTGACGTACTGAGTTGCACCATCCATGCCATCGCATTCTAGAACCCGCAAAGGCCAGCCAGTCTGCTCTCGAAAGAGTCCATCTTGGAGGCCAGCCTGAGCTTATCCATATTCATCTTGTCAGGGAGAGAGAAAATTATTGAAAGACGGTCATTTCCATGGTTGTCTTAGCAGAATGTCACGAAAAACTTCTCGTAGCAGGTGGTGCCCAAAATGAGAAGCCCGAAACCGACCAATTTTCCACTGCAACATTAAAGTGGGTTTGTTTTTAGTGTTTAAAAGGCACACATCGCCCCTACACAGCCACGAATCTCTCCTGTGAGCTGTCGATAATCTCTGGTGGCTGTTAAAATCTTCCAAGAGTAGGAAACGGAGGGGAGGCTGAGCTACTAAATCTCCTAGATCTTAAATGCTGAAGACTTCACGGTGGAATGCAGGTTAAACAAATTGTGACAGGATTGGCTAGATACACTGCTACAGCTTGGAAAGCAGTTTGCGATGTAATCTGCTTACGTGCACCAAAATGACCACACTCCCATAAGCTCATAAAAGCACCTAAGGAAAACATGGATAACTGCCTATTCACATGCTAATTCCCCAGCTTGCAACAAGTCTCTTGCACACAGCAGCAATGTGGCTGATACTAATTTAAAAGGAGCATGACTATTATTCTTCTGCATGCCTCCTGAAGCTCTGACAGTTATATTGAAGGAGGGTAGCCATTACTGAAAAGAATGGAAAATCACTCTGCTGCAACCTTGCTTTGGTTTCTAGCGTTGTGCCTCTTTGGTAAGGAAACTCAGAAAATTAACATCCGGGGGTCTCAGCGTTGAACATTAAAAAGGACTCAACACTGATCCCTGACAGTCTTGAACACTGACTTGCATGATCTTTTCGTGAGATAAAGTGATCTCAATTTCTGCCTCAGATGATGGTGAAGGTACTAAATAACATGGGCCTGGTACTAATGCAAGATGGCTAGGTGCCAAAGGGGGATTTGTCACGCACCGAGGATTACGGCCATGGTACCAAGGAAGAATATGCTGGCACCAAGGCTTGTGGCCCTGGTACCAAAGAATAATGCACAGACTCCGAAGCCTGTGGTTCCATCGCCAGAAAATAAAGTTCAGGCTTGTGGTCCTGGTACTAAGGAAGAATGCACAGGAACCGATACTTGTGGTCCCATTGCCAAGGAAGAGTGTACCCTACCTAAATGATTAAGGCACTGGATTTGGAGAAGGTGTACTATAGATGTACACCAAACGCAGTGCTACTGCAGCTGTTTCTCAAATAAAAGAAACCATCAAACGGATCATTGAGAGAACTAAGAGAGACCAACTTTTTCTCAATCTGATTAAGTCGTGTTACAAGGGACAGCACTATGGTTCGAGAATTTCAAGTGGTTGACAGGTCGAATCCGGGTCATGCCACTCCGACAAAACGTAAGTGAATAAAGGTGTATTACTGTACTACGTTATTTCTTGTGAATGAATTTCGCCGTTTTGCTTTTTTTCTTATTTCCGTTATATAATTTTCAGCAATTTTTGTATATTTATTAAATCTCGGGGAAACTAAAGGGTTTAAAATTTTGTCGTTTAATATGGAAGTTCATGCTACGGTCCTTGATAGAGCACACTTTAGAAGAATTTTTGTACCCTGTGGTGCACACATGTGTACGCAAAACGTTACTTGTGTGTTTTACGGTAATGTGATAACAACAGATTTTAAACTATTTTGCATAAAATTGTTGTGGTTGACAAAATTTCTTATGGTGCAAAAGCACTGATATTCCTTTTAAACTTAACATTCTCCTAAAAAATTTAAATAATTTTTAAAAAATTGTATAAACTTACCAGGCTGCTCACTGGCTGCAACTACGTTGAAAAACACTGGCGTAAAACAGATCAACGCAAACACGTAAGTAAGTGCGATATTCATTTTTCCTCTGGTAATTTTTGAACGAATCAACGCATGTTTTTGGGCTGTTTCAGGGCATGTTTTCGTGCGATCTGTCTTGGACTTTTTCAAAAGAATTTTTCAAAATTTTAACTTTTCAAATCTTCTAACGCATTCATGAAGAGCATCACTGCATTCGCATTGAGAGCCAGTTTTAAAATAAATATAAAAAATCAATAACAACTCTGTTGGCTGAGGAAAAATTAAAAACGCATCCCTCAAACACTTGACAGGAAGTTGCAGAATATAGATCAGAATTGCAATATATTTAATATTTACGCATGGCACGGATAGTTGAAGTGACTTGACTGTTGTTGTTTAGGCAGAAATCAGCTTGGCATGCAATATTTAGTAAATAATCATCTTTTAGATGTTTTTAAAAATTAAAATGTATCGACGGCCATAGTTTCTTTGAAGCTGATGCACTAAACTTATACATAAACGTTATTGCAGGATCCAGTGATGGCTCTTTTGACAGTAGGGTAGGCATGACATGATCAATAATTGAAACAACATTTTGTCCAAACAACTCGTTATTCATAGAAAAGTCACTCATGTTCTTCATATTTTATAAACTACGCCGTCTTCTTCTACAACTAGTCATTTGCAAGATAACAGGTTGTTTTGACAACTGACAGGTGGTCGATTGATAGATTTGGGCAGCAGCAATGCTACTTTCTGTTGATGCGAGGTAAACGTGGGTGGAAGGGGATGGGAGAGACATCATATACAAAAGGAATACAAAAAAAATGTTGCCAGACTTTTCTGTTATTTTTATTGTCTCCTTTGTGCCTCTGTACATGCTTATATCTTGTTTCCAATTTTCCTTAATATTGTTTACAGCGATTTGTGTCTATTTATTTTTCCTTAATATCTCTTATTTGACAGGAAATAGGTTTTTTTTCTCTATTTTACAGATCATATCACATAATTGTGGTCATCGTGAACTGCCTGATGGGAGATTACAACCTAATTGCTTTAAGTAAAACCTGACCAAAGATTGATGAAATGGGACTCCAGTATAATTCTGTCACTGATAATGTGAGAGATTACCTGACTCCTTCATCAGTTATATTTTTTTGCCTTATTATAGGTTTCCAGATTGTGAATAACCTAAATTGCTCCTTTGTTTACCATTCTTCCTTCTGCTGTCCTTCAGAAATGTTAAAGCCCTTATGAAAAAGATGTATACCAGCTGTATACCCTGGCATACCTCGTTTAATAATATGGTATACTGAGTATACACGATGGTACACACAGGTATACCAAATACAACTGAGGTATTATTGGTGTCCTCGGATGTATACTCGTCTCAAACTAAGGTACATCGAATGTTCCTGGCCAAAAGCAAGTGTATGCCTCATACACTCGAGTGTATACCGGTCTCAAACTAGGGTATACAACGAGGTATACTGGGTACACCTGGTGCATATCGGTCTCCAATTAGGATATAACTGGTATACTTGGGTGCATAACCATCCCCAACTACGGTATACTAAGGGGTAGCCAAAGGACCTGTTGTACTGGGTGTATACCCATTACCCATCTCACTTTCCACTTACAATGCACGTTGAACTTTTACTTTGTATTAATAAACCCATACCCCCCCCAAAAAAAAAAGCACAAGTGAGAGTCCAGGATGTAGGCCTTGAGAGATGTCAAGGTAGTAGATTGCTAAAGTCGACATATAGTGAAGTTGCTTAACCCTTTTAAGCCTAAGCCACGATACAACAATTTTCCTGCTTAAAAAGTCTGTGGCCAAAACATGGCTGCCGGGAACAGATTGCATGCCACAGGAAAATAAATGTAATAAAAAAAACTAAGCGGACTAGGAGTATAAAAAATCACAGACATAAAAATTATACTGTAAATTATTGAGCAGAAATATAATTGGTGCCATTGTATTACGTTTTCATTCCTAAAAACCTACGTAAAGCGCTACGTAAAAATCTACGAAATCTACATAAAGTGCTAATGAAAATGTTCAACTTGCAGTATTTGGAAACCTTGGCATGATAACATCCACTGGATATTCTTCCATTACTGATTCTATTACCACTTCCAAAATCATTTTTGAAGATTTTAATACCGTAGAAGTATTGTAAAGTTCTTCTTGCGTCACTATCGTAACCGGCTGCTCGCAAGCGATGTACTCCTGCTAGTGCCAATGGATGTAACCTTGATTCGCTTCCGTGACGTCGCTTTAGATTGCTTCCCCCCCCCCCCCCAACGCAATGAAGGGTCGTGCCTCCAACGAACCAATCCAAGAAGAAGATTGTATGCTACTATTGTGGATGACGAGGACACGTGAGGTCCAATTGTAGGTACAGGACCTGTAGCTATGAAGCGTGCTGGGCTGTGGGCATTTAAAAGGCATCTG
>JAHWFP010154952.1:0-16621 GCA_023313725.1 Lithobius niger | reverse complement strand
GCCTAAGAAAGCCACTGTCACGGCGCTGGCTTGACTAAAGAGCCAGGTCCGTAGGAAGGGGAAGGCGGGCAAGGGGGCGTCGCGCCGAATTCCTGCCACCCGTGTAACCGAGGAAGTGGGTGGTAAAACACAAACATATTTTTTAACGGATGGCGTTGTAGACATAGTGAACACCGCTGGAAAAAAGAACGTGCCTGGACTTGGATTGGTGGTCGCTTCGCAATTTCCAGATGTTTTGTTAATCGATTATTCGTCTTTTTTTCCCTTTAATGATAAGAAAACCAAAAAATTAAATTAAAAAAAAAAGTTTATGCTGAGCTATTTCACTGTACTTGCGTCTAGGGAGGCTTGCAACCAAAAATTGCGAAAGTTGAATATAAAAATCCTATTTTTTTGTTGTTTTGTTTCTGTTGAATTAGCTATTTTGAAGTGTTTATTTGCAGTTTGTTGCTGCGATGTAGCTTAATCATATGATGAGATTATGGTGGTAAAGAGATTGATTTTCATCACATTTGTGATTTTTTTTTATAAATTGGCAATCGTTTTGGGGAGGGGGGGGGGGGGGTAGTTGGTTCGCATTGGGTGCCGAGGGCGGCAGGAGGCTGCGGCCCTGCTAAAGACGCCATTGTTTTTTGCCTCCAGCAAGATGGCTACTCGCTACTGAGTTGCTAGACAACGGTTTCGCCTTGTTGTAATAGCATCCTTTGCAGGTGGGATGACGGTGTAAACCCGTTTCGCCGAATCCTGTTTCGCCAATTCCTGGGTTCGCCGAAAATTAAGCCCTGATTAAATTTTGCCGAATGAACACATTTCTTAAAAAAATACGACCTTGGCGAAGTTAAAGTTGCATTCCGAATTAGAAGGAATTTATGATTATTTGGTTTTTGATGTTATATGTTTACCCGCAGTGAGAGTGAGGCACGCTATTTGAAAAAAAAAAAAAAAAATTATTCGGCGAAATGGGAATTCGCGTAACGCCAAAATTGAGACACTAATTAAAATTCGGCGAAAATGGATTCGGCGAAACGGTCATACACCGGGATGTCATGAAACCCCGAAGAGTGGAAAGCTTCGAGTTCATTAAAGCAACATCCGGCCTGCCTTATAACATCCACGCGCAATCCTGTGGCCGCGCGCTGCCGTCACGAGATTCGGCGTAGTAATACTACAACGTCACTTCCGCCCTCGTCTTCTCGTGATCACATGAACGACGTCTGGCCTAGCAGACCAATTGCGGGTGACGTGACAGCATTGACGCAAAAACTGTGTCGTCACAACTGGAAACAATGAAACGTCATGGTTAGGCGCGCAAGGGATCATATGCGTGCGGGACGCAATAAATAAAGTTACCAATATTCAACAGAAAATCTCCTAGACGCCACATTTTAAAATGGATTTTTAGCTAGGGATTGACTAACTAACGGTAAGTAAATAAAACTTTGGGGCCGTTGTTGATGTGGAAGATCGAGAAAAATGGCGTTGGGAGGAATATTCTTTTTTAAGTGCAGTTTTATTTATGTTGCAGGTCTGTTTAAGATCTCCGGTATTCATGCTTTATTCCCTCAAGTCGACTGAAGTGTGATTCAAATTTATAAATGCGTCTGACTGTCTGTAGGAATTCCGTTCAATTCCCATTGTAACGCCGGTTCGTTTGTGTAAATACCACCAGTTCTCCCCAGTTGCGTGCCTCGATTCCGTGCCGCCGAACAGGAACTTGCATTCATCTTTTATATCGAACATATGTAGCCCGTGTTGTTACGTATCGCCGTCCCATGAAATATTGATGAGCGGCAGATAGGTTAACCGACTGTTAGGGGCGGTCTCTATTCTCGTTTCTGTGCGCATTCAGGAAACGCAGGGTATTTTTACACCCAAGAAATCTTGTTTTTTTTTTTTATGGATTGCATTGCATTATTAAGGAATGAGTACCACGGATTGGCGAGCGAGGTAAATAACACACTTTGGGCTTTCTGTTTTTCCGTTTTGTAAAAAGGGGAGACCGTCGTTAAGAGTTCTGTCCGTGTGTCCGTCCGCACGATAACTTCTGTGGTTACATCAGGGCCGAATTCGTGTAGTTAAGGGTTTAATGAGGTTTAATAGCGCTTCGACGATTAGGTCATTAGCGCTAACCTCACTCACAGTGCAGTGGTCCAGTGCCCCTAGTATCCACGCTCTGGCTACGTATTACACAACTAGACAGTCTTCATGCTGTGTTATTCAGAAGCCAAATACTAAACATTAATGCCTTCTAAGATGCCGTCGCATGAAAACTGTCGTGTAACGTAGCCAGAGCGTGAATTGCATTCACTGGCCCTTATGCGTTGCATACGAGGGTGTTAGAACCAAATTCGTGTAGTTAGGGGAGGGGTTTAATGAGGTTTAATGGCGCGTCGACGATTAGGTCATTAGCGCCAACCTCATTTACAGTGCAGTGGGCTGGGACCCTAAGTTGCTTATAACTGAGATCAGTCTTGGATTTTTGAAAGCGCATACTGCCATAAGAAAATGAAGGAAGGTTTTATTTCTCTTGCAGGACAGAAAACATCTACTTCTCAGGCTTACTTGGTAGAGGTCTAAAACTTCCTTCATGTACACACAGATCAGTTTCCGTAAATCAGTATTCATTGACAACACTGTTTGTAAAAGTCCTTCCTAGACCTCTCACCGTTTGTAGTAACATGGCTGTAAGTTGAAATTGATCGTACTACGTTTATCTGGAATAGAATAGAAGGTGACTGTCAGTACGGTTGGAGCTTTTTGAGTTTTTTCCCGCAGGAGGGAGGAAACCGGAATACCTGGAGGAAACCCTGGTGCAACGGGCGGGAAACAACCGGAGAAAAACCCTCATATATACACTTCCCTTTACCAGGATCGAACTCGGGTCTGTAGAAGTCGGAGATGTACAGCCGGGACCAAGATACCTATCGAATCTGATGCCCTAGTGCTCACGACTGCCCGTGCACCTATACCCGTGCACCTATACCTATGCACCTATACCCGTGCACCTATACCCGTGAACCTATACCTGTGCACTTATACCCGTGCACCCTTGCATCTAATGAAGCTTATGACTAACCGGGGTAAAATGGCCGCCGTAGAATTGTGCGTTAATGAACAGCAAAATGACAAGAAGGGAGAAAAATTATACGAGTAAACAAAAAGAGAAATTCGAATGTTTTAAATAAACGCAATAATGAAGCGCCAGACATTAATGCGACTACAAAACAGAGGTACTAATTATAGAAATGAAGTGATAATATCCTTGTCTAACAATGCAACTTTTGTAAGGACGCAACATACATGAGCAAATCAGTGAGACACTAGTTCCATCAAAAACCAGAAATTTTAAGACCCCCTTCCAAGATGAATCCATTTTGAAGCACTTAAAAAGCCGTCGAGTTGAGCACTTTCGTTCGTCATACCCTGGAACAGACCTAAATGCTGTTCATCACTCATCGTTGCTAATGGAATCCGGACCACTACACTGTGGCTATGGTTGGCGCTAATAACTGTAGCGTTAAAGGCTGTATTACGGGCGGAATTATGACATTACGGAAGAATTGCAAATAGTAGTAGAATTATGATGATCATTGTTCCAGATTAGATGTTACTGAGACTTTTCTGCTACAAAACAACTCTAATGAAATGGTGATGATTATAAATTATATTTTAGGGCATTCTTGCGTTTAATGGACTTGTGGAGGAAACGGGAGGAATAATTTCTAATTATCAAAATATCGAAAGTGACTTACTGGTTTGACAGCTGGGAATGGAATGCAGTTTGGGATTTGGGATGCCACTCCCACCCCCTTCTTTATAAACTACTGCAGTAATTAAGAGAGTGCTACGTTATACATTGTTGTTGGCATGAGAGCTTATGGTACAATACAGTGAGTTTTACAATACAATACATATTTTTTTGGTTTTCGGAGGAAAGACAAACTGAGAAACAGATCCACATAACAGGGCTCTTTGGTATTAATGCATGGTCGTTCAGAGTTAACTGACGAGAGACTTAGCATAACTCAGTTCGACGCGCCATTAAGTCTCACTCCCACCCCCCTTCTTTATAAACTACTGCAGTAATTTGTTCAGCTCAGATAAGTCTAAGCCGTTTCCTTACGGAATATGCCGAAAGTTAGACATTTCCGTATGAGGTCATTGCTCATTCCAACCGCCAAAAATCCCACACTCGACTAGAGGGGCGCTGTAATCGTGATCCATCCAGGTCCCAATTTCTTCGATGGACATACAGGTCGTAGGCTTCTATCCACTCTTTCTCTCTCATCGCCTCACACATCTGCATTTCCAACTGACAGTTGGGCCGAACGCTTTGACTAACGTCTTTCCTCTTGAATATTTTGATAAGGTTAATGGAAAAGGGGTGGAGGGTAGTTCATCATCAAGAATTACAGCACTCCAGAAGAGTTCATTTTAATGGTGAAGCGTGTGTGTGCGGGGGATTAGAAAAGAGAAGGCTTGCTGCTAAACACGATTCTTTTGCATATGGCGGCTTGGTGCCCGTGGGGTTGGTTTCCTAACCTGTAACACGTTTTGGAAATGGGAGTTTTGTCTGCTGGGCAAGTGGTTTTGGAGGAGTCAAATATTTTAACCAGTTATCGCCAAGATGGATCTCTTGTTTATTGAAGTACATATATTATTATGTCAAGAGTAATGCCGTGAGGCGTAATTGGCTGTCAGACAGAAACAAAGAACCTAACCTGCATGCTGAGGGTTATTGAATATAGCTGAGGTATACAGCAGTTTGTTTATTCATTCGTTTGTGTGATATTTTAGTTGTTTGGACAAACAACTGAATAAATTACCGAGGAGTTTAATTTCAAATATGTTTATGGAGTTTTCTGCATGGGCGTACAAGAAACCAAACCTTGTCTATTTGGCTGGCGTAACTGCTAATGGAAATGATCAATGAGGAAATTTATAGACAAAAATTCCTCTGAAAAAGAATATGGCAGAGACGGTGTGTCTTTTTGCACGTTTACAGTCCAACGAAAGTTGTGATATCCACCCAAAACCAAAACTGGTATAAGAGAAGCCGCCAAGTTTCCAAAAGGCTTGGAAACACGGCCTTTGATGGTAGTGGTATCATTCAACCAGCGAAAAGCCGCCAAGGTTAATCTTACTAGACAAGTTAATCGCACCGAATAATTCTTTGGACGTTAAATGAAAACTTGAAGATTGCTACCGTGAGTAGAAATGTTCTAGTTTTCATTTAACATTCCAACTATTAATCAGTACGATTACCTTGGCTAATACGATTAACCTTGGCGACCTTTCTCAGGTTGAGTTCGAAGGCCGCCAAGGTTAATCCTATTAGCCACGTTAATCGCACCGAATAATACTTTAAACGTTAAAATGGAAACTTGAAGATTGCTACAACGAGTAGCAATGTTATAGTTTTCATTTAACTTTCGAACAATTAGTCGGTTCGATTAACTTGGTTATTGGGATTAACCTTGGCGGACTTTTCCTGGTTGAATGATATCACTACCTTCAAAGGCCGACCCTTTTTGGAAACTTGGCGGCTTCTCTTATACCAGTTTTGGTTTCGGGTGATGGAGTTTTCTGCATGATTCCATGATGCTTGGATACACCGACCTGCGAGACAAGGCAAATAAATCATTTGTGACGTGATGTGTTTATTTCAATTACTGCTCGTTGCTCCCAAAGAGAGGATACCCAGACATGACCAGTCATGAATAGTGGCGACTGTCTTGTCACTATGACCTATGCTGTTACCATTTCGATAGCGTTGCCCATATTCTAACACAGCATCCACGTTCCAGATTCTCCGTCATCTTATAGGCTGATGTGGGTCACGTGATCTCGTTTTAGTTATGAAATCATAGCTGTGCTGCGAATAGTGTTGTTCCTTTTATTTTTTTATTTTCCGCTATTTTCTTTATATTGCTCGAAGATTCTACGGTGCTGCAACTAGAAGGTGAAAAGGTGCCTTTGATGGGTCTTTCAGCTCAGCGACAACAGGTGTATAACGCCCATAACATTACAGGGTCGTCATGTATGGTTATAAAACTTCATGTGAAGAACGTAGAAGACAAACCAGCGGTGCAACCGAACCGGAACTCGATTAGTGCTCATGTCAACGTCATCGAAACACGATGTCCGTATGTTTTAACGATAGAAACATGGTTTGATTACAAGCGTGTGACCAAAGAGAAAATGACGTCGTCAAAGAAAACGGAACGGAAATCGGTCCAAATCTTGAAAAGATAAATAAACGTGAGCGTTGTTGAAACCCCTGCGTAATTTATTGCGCACCACATTATTTTCCAACCTAAAGGTTGTAGTTCAGTGAATTTCGAAGGGATTGCAACGACCGCTTAAGTTTACTTTATCTCTTCATGATTTGGACCGATGTCTGGTCTGTTTCCGTTGTCGACGTTAATGCCTTCTTTTTGTCCACATGTTTGGAAGTCAAACCACGTTTCTATCATTAATACCAAGAATTTAAAGGGTTGGGGAGGAGAATTTGTGACTTAGACCCATACTTAAAACGTCTTGGATACATTCATATTAGTTCAGTCTTAGTTTATAGAGGGCGCCATGTGTTTTATGTGGGAATTTCTTCCCAGTTATTAGCTTAAAATTAAACTAAACTAAACTAGCTTGAATTTAATTATTATTTAGCCTAGCTTTGTTGTAATTTAGTTTACCTTAGATTTGGGGTAAAAAAAATTAGCAAAAATTACCAGGTGGAGCACGTGGCGCCCTCTGAAAACTCGGACTGAACTAACATGGTTAAACAGTGACTTTTTAGAGTTACAAATTCGCCTCCCAAACCCTATAAATTCTTGTTAATACATACGGATAATGTGTCGGTGACCTTGAAATTCGCAATCATGGTCACTTTCAGTTGCCCAACTGGCTTAAGTTGCCCCCCACATCCCTAACAATCAAGGATCGCTACACCGGTCGTTATGTAACCCACAGCATGAAATTGCATGTTAAACGTCAAATTTCTAAACTCTGTAGTTTCCATCAGAATTGACATAGATAGATCAACGAAATTCGTATTTGTGATCACATCGTAACTATTTCACTGCATTAAAAAATTTAATGACAACAATCAAACCGTTTGTTCACTGTTTGTTGTGCTCAGTTTTTTAATGTTTTTTTAATGTTGTGAACAAGGTCCAAAAGCATTTGTGGCTGAAAATTGAAATTGTTTGTTGTTTCCAAAAACTTGTGACTTTCTTGTCAATTAGGTGGGTTTTTTTTTTCAAATTGCAAAATTCAAATTTTTCAAATTTTAAATAATTTTGTAAACCTTTATGGCTTAAGACGTGCAAAATGACATAAAAATGAAAACACTGTCACATGTTTTGTTATATGTGTAAATATCTAATACTGTTTTCATTTTTATGTGTTTTGTAACAGTGTTTTCATTTTTAATAAGTGTGTGTCAGTTTTCAAAGTATAGTTCAATAAAGGGACCATTGCTAATCATCACTTAATATCCTTTACGCGCCAAGCCAAGCTATGCTAAGCTAGCCTTTTTAACCGTACTCCTAAAGGATGACAGAGAGCTAAAACCACCACGACTGGAAGAGAGTTCCACTCTCCTACAGCCCTTTTCGAGAAAAACAATTTCCCACATTTCCTACGAAAACCGGCCGTAGCTAGTTTAAGCGTATGATGCCTTGTAGTGCCATTGCCCCAGGTGAGGAATCTGGTTGCCGAAATCTGTCCTAGGGGTCTCCAAACTTTTCAAAGTGAATGCCATGTATGTAGCACAGTTACTTATCAGTGGCGAGCCGGATTATTCTGGGAATAATCCGGCCCGCCACTGGTAAGTAACTGTGCTACATGGCATTGTAGCTCTCCACTGGTAAGTAACTGTGCTACAGTGCCCCGTTTTGCATACACCACCCCAATGATTTGTCTTTTGCATGTATTCCCCTTTCATATAAAAGTCCCTGTTGGCATACGTGGGCACTTTATCTGGTCTGGAATGGAATTCGTCACAACTAAACATGGAGGAAAGAAAGTATACATATAGTGGAAAATTCAGACATACAGACACAGGATAAATAAGCACCAAGTTTTTTATTTTATTTTTATTTTTAATTTTAATTGGAATTGGAATGGATTGCCCTCAATGTGATCCGGGAGAGAGTTCCAAGGACTAACAATCCTTTCAGTGAAGAAGAATTGCTGGCAGTTAAGTCTCGAAACAAGACTCTGCAATTTAAAGCTGTGCCCTCAGTTATTGTTGAAATTACGAGTAAAAAAACTGGAAGGGTTATTAGAGAAGGAACCCGAAAGAAGCTGATAAGTAAGAATGATGTCACCCCTATCAAACCTCTCACGAAGTGAAGGAATATTGAGCTGTTTAAGTCATTCATTGTACGGAAGGTGACGAATAGAGGAACACCACTTCGTAAGTTTACGTTTGGCAATTTTCAAGTTTGTCGAATCTACTTCAAATCTACTTCAAATGTACAATCTACTTCAAAATCTACTTCAAATGTACATTCTTCCCATTTTTCTCGATCCTCCACATCAGGTACGGCCCCAAACTTCTGTGTACTTACCGTTAGTCTTTCACTTGCTAAAAATTCGTTTTAAAATGTGGCGTCTACGAGATATTCTGTTAAATATATAGGGAACTAATTTAATAGCATCCTGCGATTATACGATCCTTTGCGCGCTTACAATAACCACGACGTTTCATATGTGCGTGTGTGTGTACTCATTTTTAATCGTTTGCTAATAATTATCATGAGATCAAAAAATCTAAACGACTAATGCGGTAAAAATTAAAATTATTCATGATGCCAATAGATCGCCGAAGAAAAATGATAAGATACTAGCCTACAAAATTAATAAAGTGTGATGTTAAAATACAAAAATCTTTCCCGGTTCGCGACGACACAATTTTTGTGTTCATGCTGGTTCGTCTACTAGACCCAAGGCCTGTGATAGTAGCTGAACGTAGCTACTATCTCAGTTGACCTTGTATTAATTCGCCGAGTCTCGCGAAACGGCCCTGCTATTGTAACATGTGTGGCTGGCGATCTGCGCGTGGCTGTTATAAGGCAGGCGGAATGAATCTTTAAGAATGTGCAACTTCAGCTATTCAACATCTAAATAAATGGGAGAACATGTACCAGTTAAAGGTTCGTTGCTTGTTCTTCATGTTACTTGGAATTCTTCATGTACACCTGACAATACTGATTATTTCAGTAGTTGTAACATTTATGAACAGACGTATATCTACAGACGCTATAGTAGTAAGGTTGTTTACGTCAAGGTAGTCATGTTCGGTGGAATACAAACCTATATATTAACCGCAAGTGGCAGTTTTGACTAATAGGCCTCGGATTCTCGCATTACCGCGAAATGCATGCTGGTCGGTCGATTTGGCGGCCAGCGTAAAAGGCAGATGTCTGTTATTATCACCTCACCACATTAGAGTAAGGCTTAGGTGGTAGGGAGATCCATCATCTAATGGCTTCTATAATGATCGATGTAGTTCGTCTTGTTGACAAGAGAGGTCGGGCCTTGTGTTAAAGTTGAGTATGTTTACGGTACTCTAACGGACAAAACCACTGCAGGCAGACGAAATGAAAGGCAGTGCTGAACGACCGGGAGTGTAACTACCGCCGAACAAGTCTTAAAGAGAAGACCGAACCGAAACCAAAACGGGTATTAAGAGACGGCCGCCAAGTTTCCAAAAAACGGTCGGCCCTTGAAGGTAGTGATATCGTTCAACCAGGGAAATGCCAACTAGGTTAATCCTTTAGCCAAGTTAATATCACCGACTTGTTGTGTTAAAGAGGTATATCTTTGTGCATTCCTTTGCTTGCTGTGAGCAAACGATAGAGAGAATTAGATATCGCTATGGCTGTTTGCCGTGACGTCACCATGAGTTAGCCAATGACGAACGAGAACAACGGCTGTTTGGCCGTCTGATTGGACTAGCCCAGTCACGTTATATGCACGTTACGGCAAACAGCCATGGCGCGTGGTATAGATGCTGCAAACTTTCGTTCGTTGCCAACCCGCCTTTAACGTTAAGTTGTTGTCTATTCTGAATGTCAAACAAAACCATTCGATGGAAATACACCTAAAAATCGGGTTTTAAACTCAATGATAACAAATTGGCCCAAGTTTTTAACAAAATTGCGGACAATGGTAATCAGCTCCGGTGGCGTAACCCTATGGCAAGGGTTTCCGAACAGTTTAAGACCAAACTCAAACCATATCGCGCAACTACTAGGAATTCTTCGATGGCCTTTCAGGAGCACCCACAAACAGCAGCGAGCTAAAACAAAAGGCGATACATCACGGAAGTAACAGAAGACCAGAGGCCGAGATGGGTGGGGGTAGGGGCTGAAAGTCGGGGGGGGGGGTGTAGTAAGTAGTACGTGGTGAAAACAACAGCTGCTGGAAAAGTAATAAGAAATCATGAGGGAGCCCGAAAACGAGAAACAAAACTGCCCTGGAAAAATAAAAAAACGCAACAAGAAATGTGGAAGCTGTAGAACGTGGACATGAAAAAAAAAAAGAAAAAAACACCAACAAAACCTAGGTGCTTTGTGGATGGTAGCTGCCGGTCGGTCTTATGTGCGCCTTGCCGCTAGCCACGTTTAATGACACCACCGGGCACCGAACAAGGCTCTCCAAGCTCACAGTTTATGTCCTGGAAGTAATTCTTCATTTAATCCCGTCGTCTCCCCGAAATATTTCTCCCCCGCCCCCCTCCCTCTCCCCCAAAAACACTCACCACCCCTCTACCGAGGACTTCCAACGGGCTCTCTTTTGTACTGTGTTCCTTCTTCAAGTTAGCACCGCACCAGAGGCTGGAGGAGGCCATTTAAGCGTAGGGAGTGTGACCTTGGGTAATAGCTGAGAAAACTTGCCGTAATATTTCATGGCGTGACAGGTGAGATAGGACAGAGCTAAGCAGACTGGAGTTGAGGGGATGTTGAGATGATGGTATCTGGCCGGCAGATCTGGACGCCAGGCTCACCTTTTTGCTCATAGCCGACTCAGCCAGCCAAGTTGCCGAGTTACCTTTCAGATATACGGTTTACTGCTAATTTAAAGAGAAAAATTGTTGTTGTTAGTATTTACACGTCTCTTTAGCTTCTAATACGTCCATTGGACGCTGGAAAAGCGGCAAATATCGATGTGGTACGTCCAAATAACATTTTAACATTTGGAAATATAATTAATCAGCGACCATTAATTGTACCAAAGTGATGATTTTCTTTCGGCTGTTAAAGAGACGATTTACAATTATATTTTCATAAGGAACTCGCAATCAATACTTTCCACTAAAGGAAAACCATAAAACAATCAAAAGGGGTGATATCATACCAAAATCCCATAAGGGTAAAGAGACTGATCAAATTTTCACCTTAGAAAGTAGTGATATGAAAGCCAAAATGGCTACCGCCAAGTTTTCCGACCCAACCCTGATCACTCAATCTTAACTGACACTTCGGTGAATGTCAGTTAAGCGTGAGTTATAACGGTTTTCACAACAAACTTGGTGGCAGCCATTTTCGTTCTGATATCACTACTTTCTATAGCGAAAACTTGATGAGGGCCTTTACCCTTATGGGGTTTTTGTATGGTTCCACTTTACGGCAAGAGACTCGGCCAGAGATCACGAAGCATCAATTTACATGCGATTTGACCTCCTGTCGATCAGGTAGAGCGCATTAGCCGCGAATCTTACAAGTAACTGCAAGACACTTTCGGTTTCAGTTTGCACTTTCGGTTTCAGTTAAAATCATCAAAAAATAACATGATAACAAATGAATCCATATCGTACATTCCATGTATTACCAAGAATGTATAGGTTTTGGGGAGGAGAATTTGTGACTGACGTAGACCCCCTGCTGAAACGTCTTAGATTCATTCCTATTAGTTCCCTTTTAAGTTTATAGAGAGCACCATGAATATTATGTAGGAATTTCTACTCAGTTTTTAGCCTAAATTTAAACTAAACTTAATGAAAATAGCTTGTACTTAACTCTTAACTGAGTCGCTTAAAAAAATTTTAAAAAGGTTGTAACATTGGTGCGGTGTCAGCGGTTCACACCCCTTCCGTCCACCATCCATGTTAAGTGTGGATAAGTGTTATTATTATTATCATTATTATTAATATATATATATTTATATATTTATATATATATATATATATATTTAGTTTAGATTTGGAGTAAAAATGATCAAAACTTACCAGATGGAACGCGTGGCGCCCACTGAAAACTCGGGCGCAACTAATAGGAATGAATGTAACACGTTTCAATAGGAACTTTTTATAGTTACAAATTCTTCTCCCACCCCAGTAAATTCTTGGTATTACCTACTAAAGACGCTAAAAGTGGCTAGTCAGTTTGGGTGAGAATGATGTTGATTGGCATGCTAAAAGAGAAATCTAGTACGTAAGCCCAGAAGCCAGATTAATATTGGTGGCAGCGTAGTGCCTCATCTTTTCGTTGCGTCATGGCATCTTGTTTCTTTGTTCATTTACTTTCGTAGCGCGTCGCTGGATGGTGTTGACGACGGTTGCAACGAACCGCTTTCCGACTTTGTTTTTGAATTTTTGAATTTTTTTGAATTTTGAGCATTTGAATTTGAATTTTTGTTGGAAAACATCAGATTTGGAGTCCAGTTGAGAATTACTGCCGGCAGAAATTTGAGTGCGCATTACATTCATCTTGATATTTACTTCCGATGTGACAGATTTTCGCGCATCGAAAACTACTGGTGAGAAAATCTGGCTTAAATTGATGCTGTGGTTATTTCGTAACGCGGATGCAATGGTTGCAATTATGTACACGCTGGTCTAGCGAACTACTGTGCTGGTCAGCATGAAATGAAAACGGCCGGTGAGCTCCCCCCCCCACCCCAACAGTCCTCCCCCATTGTGCGGTCTGCCTGCTTTCTGACGCTGTCTCTGCTGTAGCATATCAGCCCCTTGTAGCAGGCATTGTCTGCAGTACAGCTATCATGTGCCGACTATCGAACTGCCCCTTGCAGCAGGCATTGTCTGCAGTCAAGCTATCGTGTGCCGACTATCAAACTCTCCCTTGCAGCAGGCATTGCCTGCAGTACAGCTATCGTGTGCCGACTATCAAACTGCCCCTTCCAGCAGGCATTGTCTGTAATACAGCTTCCGTGTACCGGTTATCGAGCTGTCCTTTGCAACAGGCATTGCCTGCAGTACGCCTAATTTCAGCAGTTTTCATTGGCTGTCTGAGCCACTCACTATTCCTCAACAGCATGTCCGGATTTAAAAAAAAAAAAATGTTTTCGTACTATCTCTGAGTGTACCGCTATCACTGCGCAAAATCTGGTTTAAATTGATGCAGTGGTTACTGCGTGATGTGATACAACGATCGCATTCGAGTGTACTTGTAAACGAGTATACTTGTAAACGAGTGTATACTTCGGCCTCGCTTCGCTCCAAAATACAATCTCGTTTCCTGGAATTTTAGTTCAAATTATTGCTCGTTTCGTTCCAATAAACTCCAATCCGTTTTATTTTACGTGTGAATTCAATGGGGGATACGAACTCGAATCCTTTTTTTTTTTTTTCCTAAACGGCGAAGCAGTTTCTTTTCTGATGATATAGAACGGCAACAGCTCTTGAGTACATCGCGACCTGAACCAAAAATGCTGGGTGAGCTGTGCAGACAGCCCGACACACCAACCCTATCAGGTCTACACTGCTGTTTTACAGTTGATATCACTTGTATTTAGCCGAGTGAATTTGGCGCTTATCAAGACGTACCATGGATATTCTTGGAGTGTCGTTACACTGTTGGTCTTGCTGCAATTCGACAGAAACAAATTCTGTCGAATTGCAGTAAGGCCAACCGAGTAGCGACACAAGGCCTGTTGCTATATTATATCTCCAGGGAAAAAAAAGCATTCGAGTTCATACCCCTTGGAATTCACAACTGTAAAGGTACACATTTAACAAACTGCTTAGAGCGAAAAACAAACAATAATTTGAACTCCATAAGGCACCAGGAAAAAAACTGCTTCGACGTTTAGAGGAAAAAAGCCATTCGAGCTCATATCCCCCACGGAATTCACAGCTGAAAGACCCATAAAAAACTAATTAGAGTTTACTCAAACGAAATGAACTATAAGAACTCCAATTTCAGAGAACGAGATTGTTTTTATTCCTTGGTAACACCTGTAAGTGAACGCAATTTGTGTTTGTAATTGCATTGTTTGTAGTGTATGTGTGGATGTGTTTAATTTGTGCATTTTGCCATTTTGGGGATTTGTTTTGTCTCTGTTTGAGGGTTTACGTTTTAATCCGAGACCACCGCGACTGTCCGGGACCAATGACCTTACAATGGCAAAGGCCCGGTCAAGTTCCAAACAGGTAACTTGGCGAAGACTCACTGCCAATGGTTGCGCTACACAGAAGCCTACCTACACAGAGTAAACTAACAATTCAGTTCTTGTAAATTCTACCTTCATGTTTTTTTGTTTTAATGTATACTTTCTTTTTTGCAGATTCATGGATCCAAACACGGCTGACTTTATTGGATAACGTAAGTGATACTATTTTCTATTTTGTTACATATTAAATTTTATTATCTTTGGGTTATGGGTTCATGTTTGGTGAATGAACGTCGTGTGTACTAATCACCAACTCGGCAAAATACGGTTTTTCTCTCCTCGTCCACCGTAAGTGTTAACAATTATTGTACCTTGCGTTGCCCCGCACCACGTATTAAAAACAAGCGGCTGCATCTACTACCCAGTTGCAACCGTTCTTCTGTACACTTTCGGGCCACTTCCGCTTCATACTTTGTTTTTTTTTATTTCATTTTTTTTCCACCATTAGATTCCGCGTCCAAAACGAGTTAAAAGGAATAAAAAAAAACTAAGTGTGGAGAGGAAGTGAGCCCATTATCTACGGAACGCTACCAGATAGAGACAAACGGTTTTCACCATTAGATTCAGCGTCCATCAATTAGTTAAAATTAATAAAGAAAAACCGGAAGTGGCTCATGAGTTGCCGGAAGTGGCCGACAAGTGAGCCTATCATCAACGGAACGGTAACAGATAGAGACAGACGGTTTTCACACCATTTGATCCACCGTCCAAAAATTAGCTAAAATGAATGCGGAAGTGTACAGAAGACGGGTTGCGACTAGGGAGTCGCTGCAGCCACTTGTTGTGAATACGTCTTGGCGTTGATGAATTTTACCCGTTACTCAGTGAAATTCGTTTGTGTTTTTTGTTTGTTGTTGTTGTAATTTTAAAGCGTTCAACGCTTATTGTCTCTTGGCAATTTAAGCCTATTCTTTAAACGCGCCAAGCTGCGGAAAGAAGTAGACAAAAAAAAAAAGAACGAAATCGATGAAATCCTTCCTTTTTCCGACGTCGAAAGAGCTTCAAAATAAACACTGGCTGCCATCGATCATTTTCATTATCGAAGATTCCTGGGATTTTAAGTTCTTTAGCCTTAGGACAGTTTTTGTTGAGAGAAAAAAAACAACAAAAAGAGGGGAGATGAAATTGGAATGAAATCCTCTAGGTGGAAATGTCTGTTTCAGAAAATGACTGACGAAAGCCTTTCGCGCCAAATTTCGCCTCGCTCAACTGTCTTTCGTTTTATTTTGACATCGGTTTTTCATTTAATTCAACGGGCGGGCGAAGAGGGCAAAAAATTGGAAATTTGTATGCCTCGATTCGTCGTTCGCCCTGGAGTTTAATTACACAATTTCTTGACCAATGAAACTAAATGTTATCTTTCGTTTTGTTCAGCCATACAAGCATTAAGTTGCTTCGGCTGACTTAAGGCTCAAAGAAATTATTAATAAAAAAAAAAAATAACGAAGTTTCAAGAAACCAAGTAATGGAGCATTAAAAATAATTAATCGCACGAGAAATACACTCTTTCGGCACCCAAAACCATACCGAAAATTTCCTAAAGTCATTACAAAACACAGTAAACTCCAAAAACAGCAGAAAACGAAGCCGTTACACGTGCTGTGCCGCACATACCACACTCGGCGCAGCATTGCGGAAGTTTCAACCTAACGTGCTGGAATCCCCACTTTAACCTACCTATCATTCACGATGTTACAGGATTCATTTGTGATTCAGTACTTATTTTCGGATGGTGGGGGGTAGCCCGACTTAGGAGCAGGGACTGTCGAAGGCACTTGGGTATTGAAGGATTCCGAGTTAAAAGTTGGAGGCTAAAGTTCAAATTGCTTAGCCAAAAAGGAGGTACAAATTTAAGACGTCTCACGAAATGGGGCCTGGAACCGAATTAAATATTCCAAATACCGTTGCCACGCCTTCGGCAGCAGCCGCACGGCCAAACTACAAAGGCACGAGACCTCAAATTCGGCACAAGATTCTTAATCTCGGGGTCGGCACGAGACCTAGAATTCGGCACAAGATTCTTAGTCTCGGAGTCGGCACGAGACTTCAAAACAACGAACGAATTCGAAAGAATTCGAATTCAACACGAGACTCTTAATCTCGGGGTCGTCGCCTCGAGGCCCAGGTTGGGCGCCAAATATGTGACATTGTTTTTTCAGTACGCCTCTTGGTTGTCACAAATAACTCACACAAACAGGCC
>JAHWFP010154950.1:0-15707 GCA_023313725.1 Lithobius niger | reverse complement strand
TACACTTACAAAATTTAAGGCCTTTTTCAAGGCTCTGATAACAAAAACTCCAATTTTCAAGGAATTCGTGGCCGTGTACGAACCCTATTAAAGGCTTGCATCAATTCGGTATAGACCAATATGTCGGTATACGCCAATACACTGGTATAATTCGGTATACGCCAATAGCTTCCTAACTACGAGCACAACGGTGCCAACGACAAACTCTTGAAAATACTAGAATTTAAAAGGGAATTTGAAGTCGGCTGAGCACAAAGCCTTGCAATTAATTATAAACTAGCCTTGAAAATGCCTTGAAAATGGTTTCGTCTGTTATGTGCGACCCCCGCTTTAAAATACGAGTTCCGTTCAGTTTGTAGGTCGAAAGTTTATCGGTAATACGTCATGCAATGGAAAAGGGTACAAAACACTTCAGTGCGCCTTGTTCCTAAACGAGCTCTTCATTCGAATCTAATGAGAGTTAAGGGACCGGTAATTGTTTATGGCCGAGGGGCGGAGAGGCGGAGGAAATGAAAATGTGACAATCAAATTTCTGATGACCCCCTTCGGGTAAGTTAGATTACGAAAAGTACGAAAGGGTACAAAACGGTGCAAAAGGGTACGCAACGGTACGAAAGGGTACAAAACGGTAAGGAAGGCAAAAAAAAGGTTAGAGTACAAAAGGGTAAAATGGGGAACAAAACGGTACACAAGGGTGAAACGAAACGTTTAGTATCCAAACCAAATATCATATCCGTTTGAATTCAACACTCCTTTGTTCTTACCAGTGACGAAGAGTCTTCCAGAAGCGCTTGTTCTCCGCTGTCCAGTTAACCGATTCACTGTTTGACACCGGAATCTGGATTTGGCATCGACAGTTTTAGCGTTGCGAATATGGAGGTCGCCATTGGCCACAATCACGTACTTTTCATTGGGATCTGTAAGTAAAATAAAAAAAAAATGAAAATGAGAAGCAGATACCCAAAATATTTCACCATTCCTTTTCATTGGCAAACATAATCATACAGTGTGCTTTTTTTAGTCACGAAGCTGAACATGTGCACAATATCGTGTTTAAGTGAAAACCAAACATACAAACAAATAAAAATGGCCAGGTGAATTTATTCAACATCAGCAAAGTGGTGAATGAGTTCATCTTTTTTGGGGGGTTCGGGTGGCTCAACGACTAGCACGACCGTCTCATAAACCAAAGGACTCGGGTTCTATCCTGGCCTTGGCCCCGGAAATACATTTGTGCTCATGTCGATAGTGGCATGTAAAAGAAACGAGGTATTTCCTAGCAAAATTGTCCCTCACCGTCCCGAGATAACCTTAAGAAAAATTGGAAATTAGCCAACTAGGCCGAGATAACCTTAGCAGTTGAAAAGGACGTTAATTCTACTGCTTACCTCCCCCCGCCCTCCCCGAGCTCTATATTAACAAAATGCGATTAAATTAATTGCAGGTTCTAGCAATTCCAGGTTTAAAGTTCTCGACTGTTGATAAGAAGAATTTAATTAACGAAGTGTAATACTATACTCCCGTGTTGCGAAGCTCATTCGTATCGCGTGTTAACAATTTTCGAATTCAACATACAGATGTAATCGGTAGGTAATTTTACCCAATTTACATAGTTTTTATTGATTTACGAACTTAAATCCGTAAATAGGTTATATAATGGATGTGGAAAGTGGGAAATGAATCGGATAACAGATTCAAAAGATATCGTGGCTATACAGACAAACAGATAGCAAGACAGAAACCAGCATTGGATAGAAATAGAAATAATCGATTCACTGGGAATCCACTTACCCATCCAAAAGTTAACGGTTAACGGGGATGAGCATCAAAGCGTGACATGAAAGAATTACGCGAAGAAGCACAGACAACAAAGGTATGGAGCAATGACACTACATAGGATTATTGTATATAACTCTATGGTGGAGCCTTAATGGGTTAGCTGCAAGGGACACTGCAGAGAGAAACAGAAGAGCGTCATACTGAAGCCGATGCTGTGAAGAGTGATTTCTTAGACCTAAAACGCGCGATTTTTGTTGTTGGAGAAAACAACGTTATTTTAAGCCTAAGAAACTCGCTCTTCCGTTGTTTTTCCCACCATTTTTATGTAGTGCACTTTGTAGTTATGCCCTTCAAAACCCATACTGGTACCAATCTGGTGCTTATATGGCGGCAAATGTCACTGCTCTGTAGGGAGAGCATTCCATGAACGAACGACCCTTCCAATAAAAAACTGAAAGCGGAGTTCGGTTCGGGAAACAGCGCCAGAAATGCTTACAGGATGACCACGAGAAATTAGGAGAGAGAAACAGAGCAGTGTCCACATCAAGGAGATTTTAAGTTGATACGTAAGTATCATGTCACTGCGATGAAAGCGATCGCGAATAGAAGTAAGACGAAGGATTTATGGATTTTAAAGTTTTACGTGACTTTGGCTTCGTATAGTCGTCTCTTTTATTGCTTCATGACCGAAACGGGGATGGCTTTGAAACGGCACAAATTAGTTATTTTATGTGCACTCTACACGGGCTTCCCATTTTTAATCGTTACGTTTTAGTGCTGATGCTATTTCATTCAAGTATGATGCACACACCATGGGAATAATTAGAAACTTGTAGGTAACAAAGATTCATAACCATTGCAAAAAACTGAATGGAAATCGACTCCGAATTGTAAGAAGTACATGACGTGAAAAACGGTATTGCGATCCCTGAGTGGCATCCCACGCTTACACTCAGGTGCGCAACAAAAGCTGTAAAAGCCATTCAGGCGTCGCTGACAACCCTTTGTTCGTGTGACGTTAGCGAAAACCCAAAGATGAAATCGGAAAAATCGAAAATTCATATAGTTTTTTTTTTGCATTGGAAATGAATCTTTCTAGCCTGCAAGTTTTTTTCTTATTTATTTCCATGGCGGACGACACTTATTTCAGAAGTTAACAATGGCATTAACTTGATGTTATTTGGCAAAGTCAGCCATTTCTTGTTCAATCAATGGTGTCTTCCCATTACATCATCCAATATTCATGACTAGTTCTCGAGCCCTAAAGCTGGCTCACAACTTTACAGATCACCTTGCGTAGCAGTTGTTATTGGAAAGCGGGGTAGCTGTTCATACTTTCCGTGTGTTGTGCTTTTCTGTTCTTAGATTTGAACATCCGTGGATTTTGAACGCCTGTGCCACTAGATGGGGATTCAACCATATATTAGGAGAGAGTCCCATCCTCTTCTTCGAGACCAGCTACAGTATAGGTTTCACTTTCACATTCGAAAAAGAAAAGTGAAGGAAATTATACACGTTTATGTTGTCAAGTTAAAGGCCATAGTGGAGTCGAAGATGTCTTAAACCCCCAAGGGTTGTAGAACGACTTTAGGGAAGAGTTGAATATTGCTAGAATATTGAAGAGGGACCACTTCTACTTGACCGTCGCTGAGAGAGGAATTGGGGACTAACTAGAGCTAATTTAGGCTTAAAGGACCAGTGGAACCTTAACGCTTATGAATGGTAAAATGAGCCATAATAACCAGACAGGTGGTTCGGTTATTGAAAGATAGTAGTTTAATGTTTGCCTCTTCCCAGAGACTCGCAGACTTGATACAAGTGGGGAAGTTAGGCCTAAAGATAGGCTTAGTTGAAGTTTGGAACTTAGGGTTTAGTTAAGGGTTCTAGTCAAGTTACTCCTAAAAATTTTCATTGGACAGAGAGGACTTGTGGCTGTGTGAGAGTTGGAGCCGATGCGTGAGAGTGTCCATGCTATAATGTAGCCGTGAGTGTGAGGAACTGAAGATGATTACTGAAGGCTGGTTAGGGTTGTAGGGATGGGATTCGAGCACAAGGCATAACGATAAAAGAAACGATTCATAACAGGACATGGTGGTAAAATTATTGAATGATGTTGTTTAATGTTCGCCTGACCGACTTGTTATCAAGTGAGGGGTTAGGTTAGGCTAAGCCCAAAGTAGGCATGGCTAAGATTTGTGGGCCAAACTAGGCTTATGGGACTTTATAAGGCCAAATTGGGCAAAAAAAGTTGAAGGCTAGGTTAAGCTTATCGAAATGAAGGCCCAAATTAGACTTAGTAAAGTTAAGGACTTGGGGGTAGGGTTAAGTTCAAATTGCATTAGGCCAAAAAGTATCGGATTGGGGATAGGAGATTGGGAGGAGGTGCTTTCGGCGAAAACCCTAGACAGAATGATTGCTGGACTGGAGTCTTGGCTTAGGTTGAATCGTCTCGTGGTGCGATACAACAATGCTGTTAAATTTGACATCTGATGTCTGAAATGTGCGACACGACAACATCTCATTGTTAAACTTGGAGAGAACGTGACAAAACAATCTAACAAAGTTCAATGCTTTTCCGCAAAATCTGAAATTTTATTGTTAAACTAGAGGAAGCCTGTGCTACGCGCGGGTGGTCTAGGATCCACCGTTTGCAACACTGGCACAAAATCTGAAATCTTATTGTTAAATTGAGGAAGTCTTGCGTAGAACAGTGACCGGAGACGACAAAATCTGGAGGTTATCTTGAGTTGCAAACTGGCAGTCCAAAATCAGAAAATCATGGAAATATCAATACAGTAACTACCGCTGCATAGTCCATCACTTTTTACAAGGTCATCTGCGAGAGAAGTTGTGGGTTTCAACTAGAATTAATTTGTGATATACAAGATTAGTGATGCAAAAAAAAAAAAAACCTCCTGGTAGGTGTTGGAGAACAGCAAGTAAATCGACATACAAATTTGATTTAATTTTCCGGAATTAATGTTTCACTTGGGCACAATAAAATTCAGTAAAAACGATTAAAAACACGCGATTGTGTGTGGGGAGTGACACTCAGTCTGCCGCCTTGGAATGCTTAAAGAGATGGTCTCCTTGAGCATTCCAAAATGGCGGAATGACTGTCATTCACTGCACACAATCATGTGTTTTTAGTAGTTTTTACTGAATTTCATTCTGACCAAGAAAAAATTAATCCCCGAAAATTAAATCAAATTTGTATGTCGATGTACTTGTTCCCCAACACCAATCAGATGGGTGTTTTTTTTTTTTTAATCACTGTGAGTTTAGTTTCCTGGTTCCAGGTCAGTTGATTCAACATTCACCGGAATGCAATTTTACCAAAGCAACCGTAAAAGGTGTCAACTTTCCGGCATGCAAGTCAACTGGCGTTGAGTCGGGAGGTGGGACACGTATAATTTCTACTTCAGTCGGCTTTGGTTTGAAGAAGCCATCTCCTTCCGCCTTTCAACTTCGTTCAACAATCGGAGTTGCAACATTCCTAGAGTTACAGCATTCCATAGCACTGGTGATATTTTCCGCACCTATTTATTAGGTTAAAACTTATACAACGTATTTTTAACGTGGACGTGGGATCTCCCAGAAAATAATTACGACCAGTCGTTTCAAAATTGGCCATATGGAGTGGCGAGTAAGAACGAGAGATGAACGATAGTATTATCATGGGCACTCCATGGGCACTCCATTCTCCTTTACGTCCCTCCTGGTGAAAGGAGTGAAGCGGGAATGAACCTGACTGGGAGCAGGATTCAGGCCGGCGTTGAGCTAAACTAACGTGTTTGAAGCATCCAGTACTAAACGGGGGTGTAGGAAATAGGAGAGACGTGCATCGACAGGCAAACAAACCCAGTTGTTAATACAATGAAAAAATCCAATAATTCCCACTGAAAATTACAGATCTTTTTGTATTGTACGAACAACGGAATTTTACTTGCCTGCCAGTGTGCTCCCATTTTATTAGGTGCGTTTGAATTTCCAGTAAATTTCGTCTCGGGGACGGAATTTGCATGCAGCATCCTAACACGGCGTACCAAATAAAAGAAAATATAAAGTTCCTAAATAAACCTAACATATATTACCCAGTGGGACTTAACTTCTGCGCTAAATTATTAATTCTTCTTGATTTCCGTAAGAGAATTAAAACCAAACTTAGTTTCAGGAATAAATATATATATACAGGGTGAGTCGAAAGTATCGACCCAGTGGATTTAGCAGCCACATGGTTTGGTTTATCCACAAAACAACCATCGATTGTTGGTCACCACGGAGGGAGCCACGTTTTGAGATCATCCAGGGGTGCCCCCCCCCCACCCTGCCCCCTAAATAAAATTCCCACTTCCGGTTCCTTTAGGAATAGGGCATTGGTCACGATTTGAGATATGTGTGGGCAGTCAATTCATGGTGAATGCAGAAAACATCATGTAAATCGGTCCACAACAGCACAAGCTATGACCAAAACACGTTAGTAGAAATGTTGCATTTATTGCATAAAATGATATCCTGAGCAGTTGTGTGAATTGGTTGATTGCATGTAATAATTACAGTAAGGGGCAGCAAACGTAACGAAACTGATAAGGGTTCGGTCAGCACAGGTTTGTAGCAGACGTAAAAAAACTGGAGTGGAATTAACCTTGAACTTCATTCCGAGGTTCGAAAACATGTTTCAACAAATGTGCTCTCTACCACATAAACATACAGTCTACTTCAACTAGTGAGTGGTACCTCCCTTCCCGGGAATCAGTTAGCTAAAAAAGAAGTCCTGTTGTGGACACTTAGGGCACTAAGTATTGAGATCAAGAAGGGTTGTGCCCCACCCTGCCCCCTGCCATCCTTAAATCAAGTTTCCATTTCCGGTTCCTTTAGGTCAAATGGCAGTGTGTTACATGTGCTACAAACATGTGCACAAGCGTGGGCTAGCCGAATCCTTATCAATTTCATTACTTTTGCTATTCCTATTGTAATTATTACATGCAATAAACCAATTCACACAACTGCTCATGACGTTATTTTATGCAATAAAGCCAACATTTGAACTAACGTGTTTTGGCCATAGCTCGTGCTGTCATAGACCGATTTACATGCTGTTTTCTGCATTCATCATGAATTGACTGCCCGCACATATCTCAAATTGGGACTAATGCCCTATTCTTAAAGGAACCGGAAGTGAAAAATTTATTTAAGGGGGAATGGTCGGGGGCACCCCTGGATGATTTCAAAAAGTGGCCCCCTCCGTGGTGACGAACGATCGATGGTTGTTTTGTGGCTAAACCAAAGCATACGGTTGCCAACTTCACTGGATCGATACTTTTGACTCACCCTGTATATAAAAAAGGCTAAACACCGAATGCATGAATGCAATGGCCAATTCAGATTGACAACATTCGCTTCTATTCAAAAGGAGAAATAAACCGGCAGTTATTGAAAGTACCACAAAAACAGTGAATCTATCATCACGAAATCTGCCTTCCTACTACCTTAACGTAAAACACAAAACACAGTTTCAAAGCCTGGGTTTGTGGATTAACGTCATTGTCAGTGACGATATCATTTTTGATTATGGAGTTCTTTCTGCGTCATTTGAATGTAAAGCTTTTTAGTTTTGTATTGACTCTGGATGACGAAAGACACGATAGATGGTTATGACGTCACCAACCATTCTTCTTGAAGCTTTTACGGGTTCATTAAAAAAAATAGTACATTATTTTTTTTTTAAATCGCAAAGAACTGATGCCTTTGGGCTGGGAACTTCACTTTCATTAGAGCTTCGTGACCCGATTCCGAAACTCCCAAAACGTTTTAGCCAGAGGTCATCGACGCTGCACTCTCGACCTTTACAACCACATCTCCATTTGGGAATTGCTCGTTCGCGCTTGAGTTTCCCCCCCCCCCCCCCGCCCCACCGTTAATCGATAATTGAACGAGAAGTGTTAGCTTTAGATAACAAACACTCGAAAACTATCATAGATCCTGACAAGTTTTCGACATTTAAAGGTGGAGTTCACTCTTCGCTTATTCGTAGCAAGCAAAGGAATGCACAAAGCAATAGAGGAGTGACACGACGTAGTATTATTGTATATAACTCTATGCTGGAGCCTTAATGGGTTAGCTGCAAGGGGCACTTCAGAGAGAAACAGAAGGGCGTCATACTGAAGCCGATGCTGTGAAGAGTGATTTCTTAGACCTAAAACGCGCGATTTTTGTTGTTGGAGAAAACAACGTTATTTTAAGCCGAAGAAATCCGCTCTTCCGTCGTTTTTCCCTCCATTTTATGTAGTGCACCTTGTAGTTATGCCCTCCAAAACCCATACTGGTGCCAATATGGCGGCAAATGTCACTGCTCTATACCGTTAAACACAACGAACAATCCTCGGACCTCCTTGATTACCGGAGTAAAAATTTGGAACGTCCTCGCGCACCATGGGAGCAAGCTGTAAAGATTAACGATACTGTTGTCACTGGATGGCGCCAGGGCCTTTTCTTTATATTCTGCGCCATCTAGTGGCATTAATATCGTTAATCTTTACAGCTGGCTTCCAGGTGCACGAGGATGTAACACGTTTTTTACTCAACAATTAAGGAGGCACGTGGCTTGTTTGTTGTATTAAAAGATATTTGTTTGTACATTCTTTTGCTTGCTGTAACGAAGTGAGTATATTGCTCTAAGCTGCAAGCAAGTGCTAGACTGAGCTTTATGGTGCTAGATGATGCATGCGTTAAATGGCAACCCGCCTTTAAGACGTGATAACCAGGAAAAAATGGCCACATTCGCTAAAAAATAAACTAATAAAATTGGTGAGGAAATTCATTGGCTGCTAGCAAAATAAGTTTAACCAACAACCTAGCTACAAACTGTAAAAATTGGTAGGCGATAACTTAACATGGACTCCACACGTATAGAATTGCAGCACCGTTATAATAAATGACATTTCAGGCGACTTAAACTTGCCCATTACCGAAACAGGGCTTTTCACACAACCCGAAATAGAACAGGGACAATTAAAAATTGTTGCATGCATAAATTTTCCTTTTTCCTTTCACCTCCCTTTTACAGTTGACCTCCCTTCCCAGGAACGACTGGAGGCCATGATCCTACAAACTCTTGAAAAGCGGAGGCCGAGAGGTGACATCTTGCATACCTATCAAGATCGTGCATCAGAGTTGATAAGCTCCCCGAAGTGAAGCTCTTTGTCAACCCTCTGATACAGATTAGGGGCCAACCACAAAATTTCACAAACTGTACGCTCGCAGCCTGTTGCGTGGGTTCTTTTTCAACCATCGGGTTATCTACAAATAGAAAATGTTCAAGGACTAGCGGTCATCGCGGCTGAGCGGTGAGAGAGCTCAGCCCGGTTGCTGGAGGTTTGCGGATCTGATCGAACCCCTGGAAAGGGGAAGTCCCCGCCAGTACTGCAGTCAGTGTAACATGAGAGGCTACCATGTTCCTTCAGCGGCTATGGGAACTATTCTGGCCAATTCTGGACAATCTTTCGGCCCCTACGATGATCGGAGGCTTCCCGGTTCAAATCCCCGAGTTGGCTCCTCCCTTTACCAGATATTTCTTCTTCTCTAAAAAATCTGGTAATGTTCAAAATTGAGCCGGTTCAGCCACACGAGCATTAAATTGCTCCGGCTGACTAAAGGCTCAAAGAAATTAATTAAAAAAAAACTATGTTTAATTTCGCAAGGAGCCATACCTAAGAGACCACACGCGAAAATGTAAATTATATGCTCAAACAGCATGGTATAACAGCCGGCCGTGCGTAGCTCGGGCTCCAGATAGTATATCCCAAGAATGGAAAGTAAAAAACTGAAATTGCAGATTATACTTAAAGTAGTATAATCTTATAGGCCCATTTAAATTGTTGTCAGGGTATTTAAAACAACCTGCTGTTGTCGGGAAGCCAGTTGAATTGTTTCGGCGATTGTTGCCACGATACTGAAACAATCCAGAATCAACTACTCATCGAAATGACGCATGCTAAATCCAGAAATACGCTAATGTGTTGCCATCAAATAATAATCATGGGACAAACCCTCGGCGGAACCTAAACATAAGTATCCATTTCTAATGTTCCATTTTTTTCGAAAACAAAAATCGGTGGACAGTGGACACATAAAATGGAAGCGAAAAAAGCCAACAAATTAACTGAGCAAAAAACGGCTTCGCCGTTTAGAAAAAAAAACATTAGAGCTCGTATCCCCATACTCACAGCCCTGAAGGTACACGAATAAAAACGAATTAGAGTTCACTCGAACGCAACGAACTATAATTTGAACTCCAATTCGAAAACGTAAACCCACACACACACAAAATAGACACCATAAACAGCAAAACACTACAAAATTGAAAGATAAAAAAGCATAAATGAACACAAATTATAGTTCAAATTATAGTTCGTTGCGTTCGAGTGAACTCTAATCCGTTTTTATTCGTGTACCTTCAGGGCTGTGAGTATGGGGATACGAGCTCAAATAGTTTTTTTTTTTTCTAAACGGCGAAGCCGTTTTTTGCTCAGTTAATAATTTTACAGGCCAATTCAATTGTTTTCGGAGTGTTTAAAACAACCTGCTGTTGTAGCAATGCCTGATTTGTCTTTTAAATCATTTTTATCTCCTGACGACTAGTAACACGTCCATCATATTTTTTATTTGCTTTTAATAATAATTTTCGACACCTATATATAATAGTGGTTTGGTGTTGATTACTTCAAACAATATGATATTAATAAACAAAAACGTATTGTTAAAAGTTAAAAGTAAGGGTCTAAAAGTCAAAACCTTTAAAGAACACGGACAAGCTTTGACTGTAAGGGTCTAGGTGTCAAATTTGGCCAGTAAGACGCTGCTAAGCATTAGACCCTTACTACCCGGTTTTTGAGGAATAGCTGTCCGAGATCGTCCTATAAAGATCCACGTGATGATCCAATTATGATAGTTGTCGGGAAGCCAGTTGAATTGTTTCGGCGATTGTTGCCACGATACTGAAACAATCCAGAATCAACTACTCATCGAGATGACGCATGCTAAATCCAGAAATACGCTAATGTGTTGCCATCAAATAATAATCATGGGACAAACCTTCGGCGGAACCTAAACATAAGTATCCATTTCTAATGTACCGTTTTTTTTTTTCGAAAACAAAAATCGGTGGACAGTGGACACATAAAATGGAAGCGAAAAAAGCCACGATACTGGGTTTCCTACTTTGCTTTAGGTTGATATTTTTTTCGGTTTGGTAACATGGCAGCGATTCCAACCTGCTACAAGGGTAAGCGTGTACACCCATTCTGTCTGAATAGGCTGGGATGATATTTACAAAGTTGAATTTACAATATTGGCTTACTAACGCATTAATTAAGCAAGTCTCGTGGTACTGGGATGTGCGTTTCCTGATTTGCTTTAGCTTGAAATTTTTTGTCTTGGTTTGGTATTTGCACAGTAGAGATCATTATTGGTTGTTGTCAATTGCTTTAAATGTACGAAGTTCATACAAAGATAATAAAAAATTTCAAAGGATCAAATGTCACAGAAAACAGAAGAGTGGCAAATTTCACAGGAAAATTGTGTTCTTGAAGTTGGTTAAACATATTCCAAGAACAAAAAAAAAAACTATTATAACCATACATACACACGTTCAATCCGAATAGGCTTGAAATACATTTATGAAATTAGATTACAAAACTGAGTTACTAAGTCATTAACATGATCACCGGGTAGTAAGTGTCTAATGCGTAGCAGCGTCTTACTGGCCAAATTTGACACCTTGACCCGTACAGTCAAAGCTTGTCCGTGTTCCTTACAGGTTTTGACTTTTAGACCCTTACTTTAAACTTTTAACGATGCGTTTTTGTTTATTAAACCGTGTTACTTTGAAAATTGTAATAAATAGGTGTGGTGGTGGATGATGGGTGGGGTATGTGTGACACCTTTATAATTAATTTGTTGTTTGTTTTGTTGCGCCGCCTTTAAGCTCGCTGTATAGCTATGGAACTTACTAACCTGGATATCGCTAGTGTTAACAATAGAAACAAATCTTTAATCTTCAGCCTACGTCTGGCGTTTGCTAAATGGCATTGTTGCATAATAACAATGTTTAAAACAATGTAAAACAATCAATCTGGTCGTTTAGAGCTCCGTAACCCCTGAACCACTTGACCAATTAGAAAAGGCCTTATGGAAAAGGCACATTTACGGAGCAATACCTGTTAAATGAGCTAAGAACCAGCTTTACAGAACAAATAGTTTGACCTGTAGAGAGGACAGACGAAAGGTACATCCCCAGAACAAGACCACGAACAAGGCCAAGACCAAGGACAAGAAGTTGTCTATTTGGCCCTTCTCTGTATCTCGGGTTTGGCTGGACTGAATTTCACAATTTTTGGACCGTAGACAGGCCTTGACTAGTCAAGGCTATAGATTCCAAATTTGGTATAAAGATGTTTAATTTTGACGGAGTTATAAGCTCTCAAAGTTTCTAGGTCGACCCTTACTAACACTGGCTATCTCCAGAGTTGATAGCTAAGGCGTACAGACAGACAAACGGGCATAAACCATGACCACGTGGAACTTCACCGAGTGTATTTACGTCTTTCTGGGCAGAATTTGTCAGTTGCTATTTATTTTTTCCACCGAAACACCTACATCAAAGTCCACTGAAAATTAAACATGTCATCTTTACTCGTGATTACATGCTGCAGAAACAACGTATTAGCGCACGTTTTCTGTAAAGGCACATTACGGAAAGATAGTTTTTTTTAGTTACTTTCGCTTCCACTTACCTTCATGATAAGGCCATGTAATGAGATTATCGAATTTTGTAATCTCCGTTACCAAAATAAGATCTCTCTGCCACTAAATCAATAAAAATAATAAATAATGCAATACAGCCAGTTTCTATTCTTCAGGATGTAATGGGAATGATAAAAAAAAAATGTATTCTCTTCCATTATTAGGCTATTATTTTTGTAAAGTCTCCTGCTGCCCTCGTCCTTATTTATTTTCTAATAGACAGATTTAGCCTACTGTAAGTTGTCTCTACATAAAAGTCAAAACGAGCTTCCACAACTTCGTTAATCAATAACGAAATTAAAGGCTTGCACCAACTCGACTTGAAGACACTGACCGTTATTCTGGTGACTATATAATCACTCCCTTGGCCTTTAACAGTAAGAGGACCAATTCATCTCCTTGATTACCGAAGAAAACCAGAAGAGCTTGGTGTTCCACTTTAGTTAACAACAACCATGAAGGCACTGAAGGAATAGGGATTAAACCTGGTGAGACCAATTAAACGACAGTTAAGTCAAGATTCGACTCTCGTTAAGCAAATGGACACTTCGTCAACTGCATAATGTTCACGCCATTACTTCATTAATATCATAAACTCCTGGTACTTGACAGTGGATTATGTGTTGAGGAGTATGTTCTCATGTTCTACATCGATCTTCCGTTTCTGGAAGAGGTGCGGCTTTCAAGCATCCTCCTTTCAGCAGTCCTCGAGCCGTGCACTGATAAAAAATATAGCAGTGGTGGCTTTTACGGTGTGAAATGGCAACTTTGGATATGAAATGGACAACCTTGACAAATGATGGATAACATTTACCTGATAAAGGTAACTAACTCCAAAATTCACGTCTTTTACCAACACACCAAAATTTGAGTCACCGTCCAACATGGAGAGCTCTGATACAAAACGGAAATTTTTGTGTGTGATGGACAACGCTGACAAGTGGAAAACATTTATGGAACTTAACTCGAATTTCGCTGTTTTAGATTTTGGATTAAAACGGACAATGGTTTCGTCTAAAACGGGACAAGTTGGTTTCCGTGTTTTTTTTTCTTCTATTGAGTCGGATCGACTGGCTACACGAACCTAAACGAATGATCGTAAACCACCAAACTTGCGTGTCATCTCATACTTGTAACGCCTGTATTCTGCATGTGTCAAAGGATTCAAAGGGTTTGTAAGCGAGCTTTAACCGCTTCCGGTCGTCTGTGTCTGTTGGACCGACAATTTTGGAGCAAAGCTTCGTGTGTTGGCTGATTGTTATTGACAACAACCAGTTATTAACTCCTTGTTGGTTTGTTGCCGCCTAACCATTGTTGATGGACGTTCCGGAAAAGTTCGTCCACGTAAAAAGTTTTGTCAACAATCGATGACGTCGGGTATTGTTGGACGATCGTTGCTCATTGTTGCAAATGACCATTTTTCGTTAATTTGGGGCATTTAGGACCCAAATTAGAACTTAAGAATACACCTAACGGAAATTCGAAGAAATTTCCTTTCTTCCGAAACCTTCTCCAATATTTGACGCTACTATTTCGAGAGGAGTAGATGGACACACATATAAATAAATAAACACACTGAATGATTTCAATGATGTAGGACTAGCCACATCGCTCGCTTCGATCGCGCCGTTGGCGTCGTTTCGCTTCGCTCGAGCAGGGACGTAAAGGTTTGGGTTAGAGGGACCAGCAACTACAAGCTCTCGCGTTCCTTCCAGCCCTAACTAGTTCAGCGCCGTGTTGTATCCCAACATGCCAAGCGGCAAAGAGCATCAGCACATGCGCAAGGACGGTTGCTCGCTTCGTCGTTTTACGCAGGCAAGTAACGCACAACGTTCAATCGATTTATTAACTAACAACAGCACGCCACCTGATTCGAATACTACTAAAATACATTTTAAAAAGCTGTAATAAAACGCAGGGTGCCTGTGCTGAACCTTGTAATCGTCTGTATAAATTTAAACTTGATTGCAACTTCGTGATGCTTCCACTGTGTTAGGCGCGTTTCTCATTCCAGCAGGTGGGAAGGTGAAGCCCCTGGGGGAACTAAGATGGAGGACGATAACCACGATGGATGACGTCAATCGCGTCACAGGCGGCTTGTCTTTGTGCCGAGAGCTGGCCCTGCAATCGCAGCAGTTGCTGGTCCCCCTAATCCAAACCTTTACGTCCCTGGCTCGAGGAAGTTCTTATCGCTGAACCTCTTTAAATAAGGTTTAGACAACTTCGTATTTTTTCACCATTAATGTGTAAGCTTCATCTCGTCTTGTAATGCCTGTATCATGCATGATTCTGTTGATCGACGCTCGAGGTTATTTCTTGTTGAAACTTGTATGCTGCTGGCCGAAGTATCACATCCAAAATGATCAAAATGTTGTGCGCACTTTTCCGAATGCTTCAGCTTATAAACCAACTATTTTAGTCTATAAATTGTGATTGTTCCTGTTCTAATAATTACCATCCCAGAGTTGAAATGTTAGTATTCTGTATCAAACTGTTGAATCTTTTGAGCTAGGGGCCAATGACCTGTCATCCGATGTAGAAATTCGTCTATTTTTAGTACTGAATGATTTTTTTGTGTATTTAGGAAAAAGTGCTGTTTCCGATGACAAACGCTGATTTTCACTTGCTTCGCTCACTCAATCAGCGCAAACCCCTCCTCAAAAAAAGTGACTTAATTAATGTAACTTGAGCCAGCAGCATTCGTTTGTTTTATTTGTATTGAAATTAGTTGTATAGTGCATATTTTCACTTTTACTTTGGCCTAACTCGTGTGTTTCTTTTTATTTTCTTCTTTTGCGCAAAATAAAATAAATATATCGTATAAAAATTATTTATTTATTGAAAGAGTGAATGCCACATTTCTGTTACCAACGACAGCTCACAAAGACAACAGTATATATTATTGATTCTCAAATTGTAACCACCTAGTGTGAGCTATATCTCCTACCAGTCTTAAAACCAATAACCTATTTTCGTAGCTTAGACGGAAATCGACCTGAAAACCTTCTCAATTCGCAGGCTGACACCTCAGCCATCAAGCTACAGCAACTTGATGAAACACTCCCAAGTTTAAAACAGGTAATAAAATATTACTGAGCCAAGCTACGTGTGTTCACGAATTGTTA
>JAHWFP010154949.1:2518-26470 GCA_023313725.1 Lithobius niger | reverse complement strand
TTCTGTAATTAGTTTTCATCATTATTTTTCGTATATAGGCGTAATATCAAAACAATGGCGAAATAATTAATTTTGTATGAGTATAGTCCAGATTCTTCCTCTATGCTGCTGCATGATAAGTGAAGGCAGGTTAATTTGGATCTCTTCCACTTACTACAAACGCACATTTCTAATACATAGTAACAATCATTCCAATGATTGTTATAAATAACCTTATACATAAAAAAAAATTAAGCAGTAAAGCTTAACAAAAACTGGCCACATGAAATTCCTGTGTCATATTCAATGTGGTATTTGTCACAATTTTCGTGAGATTATTTTAAAATTTGTTAATACACCTAAAAAGTGTAAATACATTTTAAAGTAGTTAACCTCACGTATATACCCTCAGCGCAATACGATTTTGCCTACTCCCCTTCCCCCCTCCCCCAAATTAAATGCTGAATTTATTGATGTTCGAAGATTTTTTAAATGTAAAAGCCTGATGAACAAGAACAAAGGGGACGAAAAACGAAGGTTTCAGTTTGTTTTTGTAACAAAACTAATATCAGCGTCTGATGAAAACTTACCTGGTTAGTGATTGCATCGTCGCACACAAGATTGTGGCTCATTTGCCGTATCGTAGTAGCAAACGTTACGAGAAAATTTTTTTTTAATATGCAATATAGTAGATATTGTTCAGTACACCATGCATTCAGATTTTTTTTAGTAGTACCCTGTTGGTAAGTCTGCCGTTCCAACTTCATACGTCAATTGCAGATTTTTTTTTATTCTACCATACGACAAGTCGAATTACTAATGCAGTGTAGTGCATCCTTGTTTTGTTTCTAAAAGGTAAAACCGTTTTTTGATCAGTTAATTTGTTGGTTTTTTGTTTGCGAAAAAACGGAACATTAGAATTGCATATTTCTGTTCAGGTCCTACCATAGGCTTTATCCCAGGCCAGTTATTTGATGGCACCACACTAGCGTGTGTCTAGAGTTAGCATGTATCAGCTGATGGGTAGTTGATTCTGCATTGTTGCAAGCAGATGCAGTATTATGACAAACAATCGCGGAAGTGATTCAGTCATGTTGGCCGGCCGCCTAATTTTGTGGCTTTCAAAATTAGAGACTAAGCACTCTATGGTTTAAAACCGGAAGATTTAAGCGAAAACCCAAGACCATTTCATTTTGGTTCTCGACAACGAGTTCTAAACACACGCTAGTGTGTTGCACCAAGTTAGGCAACAAACATCACATCAATTCAATTGTCAAGGTTGTAGACTATTGTAGCACGACGCCATAGAGTCAGTGTCTAATATCCTGAAGCACAGTTTGGCAAATTTCAGGTACATGGGGGAAAATAATAATGCAGCACAAAAGCTTAAATTGTGGTAAAATAGAGAACAATGACCCACCTGACAAAAATTAACCCGTGTAGGAATGTTACCTAAGTGGCTTTCAATGAAAAATTGTACTCTTAATAACGTTGCAAATGTGTTTCTAGTTTCTTCTAATTCTTCTAGTCCGCTCATCCCCATGTTAATTCCCTTAGGGTGATTATTCATCGATACCGAAGATAGCGGGAAGGCTTCCAGCTATGATATTTGACGAATGGCTGCAGTACGATACGAACTGCATACCTTTTCTGGTTTACAGCCTGAGTGTGTAACGGTAATGGCGTGGGATAGCACTTAAGTACGAAAGTATTATAACCATTGTTAGTATTGTCGGCATCCTGCTTGGACAGCCGAAGTTCGGACAATGACAGCGTGTATACTGACGTGCGCTAAACAAAGTTGCCAAAGAAATTGTGTCTACGTCAATTCACGAAAAACAAACAAAATATCAAAATAAAGCCAAAAACTGGTCACCAAGTTGAGAATGGCTCGGCCTCACAAAGAAGTGATATGAATAAAAGTATTAGAAAAATTTCCACTCAAGCTACTGTTGACATTGCACTTTAATACACATCTGCAGGCTAGTTGAGTTGAGTCTAATGCACAATTAAAAAAAAAAAGAAGTGATATCGCATCAAATAAAACCAAAACTGGTAAAAGGGACCGCCTTCCAAATGGTTTGGCCCTTCAAAGGAGTGATATCAACACACCAAAACATTCGCCAAGTTAATGTACCGACTAATACTTTGGACGTTAAATGAAAACTTGAACATTGTTACCGAAAGTAGCACGGTTCTCGTTTTCATTTAACCTTCGAGCTACTAGTCGGTACGATTAAGTTGGCGAATGTTTTGGTGTGTTGATATCACTTCTTTGAAGGGCCAAACCATTCGGAACTTGGCGCCCCTTTTACCAGTTTTGGTTTTTGCTATGATAAAACATTATTTTCTCTGGCCGACAAGGCTAACTCAAAAGATGCCACGACAATGTTACTCTCCCTGCGCCTGAGAATCGTTGCATCTTGTTCGTGAGCGATAATCAGATTTTGTGCACCTCGCCAATGTTGACCCATTGTTACGTACTGCAGCATTGCATTCTGGGGCCTCCCCTCTGCCGCCTGCCGGCCGTGCTATTTACAAACAAAAATATTAAGTATACCGTAAAAAAAATTTGAAGTTTGAACTATTTTTTTTAATTCACAAAAAAAATCTGAAGTTATGTCACAAATAACCAGTGAAATGTCTCAACATGAAGGTTGGTGTAATCAGGGACGTACAGGTTAGTGGTTTAGCTAGTGTCCCTGACAATGAAGTAAAAACTAATGGAAAAGTGAGCAATGCACAATTCAGGTACTTGAGGAAAAATAATAATGCAGTACAAAGGCTTAAAATGTGTTGAAATCAAGAGCAATGACCCACCTGACAAAAATTAACTCGTGCAGGAATGCCAGCTAAGCTGATTTCAATGCAAAATCTCACCCTCAATAACGTTGAAAATGTGTCTAGCTAGCTAATTCTAGTCCGCTCATCCCCATGTTAATTTACATAGGGTGATTATTCATCGATACCGAGATAACGGGAAGGCTTCCAGCTATGAAATTGGACGAATGGCTACAGTACGATACGAACTGCATACCTTTTATGGTTTGGAGCCTACGGGTGTAACGACGATGGCGTGGGATGACGCGTAAGTACGAAAATATTGTTATAACCATTGTTAGTATTGTCGGCATCGTCTCTCATTGGACAGCCAAAGTTCGGACAATGACAACGTGTATACTGACGTGCGTGCCGAAACACACACTAGTGTAGTACGATAAATCTAAACAACGTTGCCAAAGAAATTGTATTCACGTCCAATTCACGAAAAATAAATCAACTCTAAAAACAAAGCAAAATAAACAAAGCTAAACACTGGTGAAGAGCCACCAAGTTGAGAATGGTTCGGCCCTTCAAAGGAGTGATATCAACACACCAAAACTAACGAAATAAAACAAACTACAACAAAATTAAAACCAAACCAAAAACCTATAGGCAAAAGGTAGTAGCAAATTGTTGAAAACCAATTTCTTCTTGACGTGCCACTTTATTACACATCTGCACGGTAGTGGAGTTGAGGTTAATACACATTTTTTAAAAAAGGACTGATATCATATCAAAAATCAAAACTGGTAAAAGGGGCCGCCATGTTCCGAATGGTTTGGCCCTTAAAAGGAGTGATATCAACACACCAAAACATTCGCCAACTAATCGCACCGAATAATACTTTGGACGTTAAATGAAAACTTGAACATTGCTACCGAAAACATCAATGTTCTAGTTTTCATTTAACCTTCGAACTATTAAGTGGTGCGATTAACTTGGCGAATGTTTTGGTACGTTGATATCACTCCTTTTAAGGACCGAACCATTCGAAACTTGGTGGCCCCTATTTACCAGTTTTCGTTTTTGATATGATACATTTAAACCAAACTAAGCTACGTTTTTAATTTTGAGGCCTTCGTCCTCGAAATTGGCAGCTAGAAACGATAGAATGGCGTATTTATTTCGCAGATGGAGGCTTTCAGAATTGAGTTGAATTGTTTCAAAGTGGCCAGAAACAATCGACTGCATGCATAAATCTTTGTAGCGCGACGCCATAGCTGTAAAAAAGGTACACGGATTACAAACAAAAACGTCAAGTGTGCCGTATAAAAAAGGGGATATATGACTGAATTTTGACTTGTTAAAATGAACACGGATAAAAATTGATGATTTTTAATTGAAATAATAAAATGTACAATTGAGAAAATTCCATCTGTTTAGGTGCTGTTGTGCTTTACCAATCATATATTTAAAACGTAAAGCACAACAGCACCTAAACAGATGGAATTTTCTCAATTGTACATTTTAACAAAAGAAAATTCAATCATATATCCCCCTTTTTTACGGCACACTTGACGTTTTTGTTTGTAATCTAATATCTGCCTAAATAAAAAATATGGAAATCATCTAAACGGAATATCGTATAATGGAAAATCATCTAAACGGAATGTTGTATAATGGATAATCGTATAATGGACAAATGTCTAACTGGACACTAACATGCTTGCGATTCCTGATGTAATATGTATAGCCGCAGCGAGCGCAGCAGCGTCAGCGAGGCAGGGACATTAGAGATTTTCCATTATACGAATTTCATGTTAGACGATTTACCATTATACTGTTATACTGTATACGTTCTTCCAATATGCGATTTTCCAGTTACACGATTACCCCTCGCCCTCGAAGAAGGTATAATCCTTTTTTAAACCACTTTCGTGCAGATTGTCTTTACCACAGGAATTGATGTCAGCCGTCTTGTTTGTAGACAAAGCAGCGTTTGCAGCGTCGGTGTGTACAGACCCAAGTTTGAAAGCGTCAAACGCTCTCCAAGACCAACGCTGCTAACGACCAAGCCAAGCTCGCAACGCTCCTAAAGTTTTGGCGAGTATCCTCCTTTAGCCTTTGGCGCACCATCCCACCTCACGTCGCGTCAGAATTAAGCCAGTCTGGTTAAAAAGGTTTAACCTTTCGTCCATGTACAAGCATTTCTTGACGCGCTAACTCGTGCTGAAAAGAATCCCCCTATTGCTTACCCATAATACACTACGAATTAACGGCACGGTGTTTATGGCATAGCCTCAACTTTTCTGCGTTATCCGCGTGGAAAGTCTGCTTTATATGCCATCCGGCTATTACCAAATTGATTATTTAATAGAGGAATCTGTCTGTAAATAGGTCAGGTTGGTTGGTTACTCTCTCCCCTTTTCTCGCTTGGTAGTGGATACACCAGAGCCGTTTTTTACCGACCCAGCTGATGATCATTGCATGATATATAGACAGAAAAAATAAGTTCCACAAATAACTATGTAAACGTTGCAAACTATACAACTTTGCAACTATGATTTACAAATTTAATACAAATGTGTTTCTTGGGCTACCATAATGCATCAAATTGCAGAGCATGATTACTATTTTTAAATTCAAAGCAAGTTTCTGCTCCCAGGCTTGGGCGTAGTGCCTAGCGCGCTATCATAAGAGACGAAGTCGGAGTTACCCCTCGTTACCAAACTTGTGAGTTTGTGACGTCTCTGACGTCGTTGGTTACAGTCAGGAGAACATCAATGCAAATTTATTCCATACATTAATGCGTCTTATATTTCTGCAGCCCCTGTTACAGTGTAATTGTTCAATAGTTTTTCTGTCATTTTTCTGTAGTTTCCTATCGTTCTTTTCTACCAATGAATCCACATCAGTAGTTTCTTTCGTCAATTTCATTCAGTTGATTTGGCATTTTGTTGTGTTTCGTTCCAGTCTACCTTTTTGTTCCGCAGATCGTAACTTCTGCTATCACCAAACTCATGAACCGAATCTAACAAAATTTCGTTTTATTTCATAATATAAAGCTGGCCGAACGAGATACGTACTTTGTTTTGCGATGCGCCGATGAAAGAAAGCACTTTTGGTGGGAAGTGATAAACGGAAACACTCAAATTAGGCTAGCAAAGAACAAAACTTATAATTTTTTGGTGTACCAACTGTTCTTACGCTATTACAACAATCAACTTCGAATAAGTTAAAAGCGGATACTTTTGGTGAAATGCGCTCAAGTATCACAACAATGCCCAACGAAAGTGTCCAAAATTCACTTATTAGGGACATTGTTGCAACTCTCCAGTTATGTGTATAGACGAGACTTTTAAACAATGAAACTGACAAAACTATGGTAATGAGCCAACTTTGGACACTTTCGTTGTGCATTGATGGGGCAGCTTTAGAGATGACATAACAGTGGAACGCATGGAACCAGCGGAATCAGAAGATGGAATGTCAGTGGGATGTTGCAAAGGAGTAGTTTTGGAGTTAGTTGAGGCGGAAACAGTCTTTTGAACATTGAAAAAGACAGCCAAATCATCGAATGGTGTTTCAACAGTGACTGACGTCATGCTTTACCAACATCGTGAAGGCGTGCAAGCACCAAAACTCAGGGAAGAGTATCACAAGGGGTCTCGCACCAAGGGGGGCGAAGGTAGAGATTTAAAATAAAAATTGAAAGTCTTCCTACCTTTCTATGGGGGCTGGTTCGGTGGCCTGTAGTCGGAAAGGTGATGGTGGAGTAGGTTACAGTAGGAACGGCAACAGAGCGGTACACTTCATTACAGCGGAATCGAGACACAGTTGGAGCGGTCCGGAACTTGTAGCGGAATCGGCATATAGGTGGTAGTGATGAGGAATGGACAGGGCACAGCTGGAGCGGGCAGCCGGAATGGAATCACGACAGGTATAACACATTGATGAATGTAGCAGGAGGCAGAAGCAACAGCAAATGGTGCCATGATCCGTGAAGAGCTGAGGATGTGACTCGGGCGGGCAATAGACAGGACATGGAGCTGTGATTCGTTCTAATTTCAATGAAAAATGTTCATGTTTTTATTTTTTGACACGCAAGTCTAGCGAGGAAACGTAGGTCAGTAGCCAAACGGAAGGAAGGCTTGCTGAAGTAGGGTCCCTCACGGCCTGTAATGAAGGAGAGTGGTGCAAATACAGAAGAAATCCTAGTGCAGAGCCCTAAAGCCAAGAGCGATACCTTTTGCCTTTCGCCTACGGGGAACAAGGAAGATCCCTTGTAGAGGTTGCCGAGTGTTGAGAGATCCCGTGAAACACAGGGAAGAAGCTGGGAGCGTCAAGGTACTGCCAAACGGATTAAGTTTAGATGAGCTGGCAATCTGGAGATGCAGCAGCCCATGTCCATGTAGATAGTAGAGGACAATCATTAAGTGACGAGGATTGAACAGGAATTGCAGCAGAAGCAGGCGGAATGCTCACCGGAGTGAAGGAACAAGACCGGGTAACAGATGGATGGGCGAACGGAGAAGGAAGCGGTGATGGTGCAGTCTGATGAAGGGCGGTGATGGAATCAGCGGAACTCGATTGAAGCTGAGAGGAGCGCACATCAGGGGAACGTGTACGTAAGGTAGTTGGTGCACCCTGCATTTGCCTGGTGGGCGACCGGGCGCAGTAAAACGCCCTCCACGGCTGTGAAGTTGGAATGGGGGACAGGAATGAACACTTGGACTTGAGAATCACATAATTGATCCGGAGGGCATGATGGCGTTGTCATAAGTGAAGAAGGTCCTGAGTGATAGAGTCATTGGATGCTTGAAGCTGAAGAACAGATTCTTGGAGACGACTGGCGGAATCGGCAGCCTCACGTAAACTTACTAATTCATTATTTGTCTCTCGAAAGGATGACAGTTCCGTAGCAAAACCTTCCGCTACGGAAAGGACAAAGCAAATATTAGAGTCTACATTTTCCATATCTGTGACTGAAAGTTGGAAGCCCCTGAGTAAAGCCGCACGAAGAACTGAAGCTGACGGGAACGGAGGGGGAACTGATGACGGTAACAGACCGTATCTCACTTACTGTGTGTGCTAACTGTTATTTATTTATTTATTTATTTCGAGGATGGTAGCCGTATACAGGCCATCTCTCCTAGAAACCAGAACATACGCAAACAATACACATGACTGTTCTTACACTATTACACCAATCAATTCCCAATAAGTTAAAAGTGAATACTTTCGGTAATATGCATAAGAACAAGTAGCACGAAAGTGTCCAAAACTTATTCGGGACAATGAAAATGACAAAAAGTATGGTAATCATTATCGGAAGGCGTACACTCATCATGATACTTTGAAAAGTGATCGTTCATGTATAGAAGATGCCAATCATACCTTACATCGAAGATACTCGAATATTGTCGGTTATGATCTATCGCAACCATGCACCAGCTACAACCAGAAACTAATTATACCGTTGCAATCACTAAAACATTCTTTAAAAGACCCTTTCTTGCTCCCAATGAGGTTTCAGCGAATTGTTTGCCAGTCACATGTGTAACTTGGTCGGTGATGGGATTCGAACCGTCACTCACTTGGTTTGGAGACGGATTCTGGTCACTGGGCTGCTGTTGCTCGCACTACTCGGGGTCCCCACAAGGCGCGCGGCGGAAGAAGGTTTTTTTTTAACTTGTGAGGTGCCATAGATGTAAGGCCAACGCGGGCATAAAAGGGTTAACTTATTTTTGGGACAAGAATGCGCCTCCTGTTATAAAGTCTGGTTTATTCCTCCAGCATTCAACCAAAGACGGCTAGTCTTTTCAAAAACATTAAAGAAAACAAAACAAAAATTTACGGCTCCGCAAACATATAAAAGTTAAAGAAAAAAAAAAAGGAAACATTATTCGTTCCTTGTTTGAAAACCACGAGCACGAACGAAACGAGTGCAGTCTTTGGATTGCCTTGATCCGCAAAGAATGGCCCGGAATGACAAATGAGCTGGACGTCCCATCGACTTAAACAGACTGGCCAGTCTATTTTGTTTAACTGACAAGACATTTGATGAATTCAGCTTCAATCTATTACAAATCCTTCCCAATAAAAACGAAAGCGTCTTCCGATTGATGACGAGGAAAACAACAAAGAATTCCAGGGTGTAAGCAGACAAGATATAGATTTTTCGCACACATGAGCTTATGAGCTGAGCCCATCCTGGTGGCTCCATCTGTGAACTAACAGAGTAAACAATACCACACGACGTGCTTCGTAAGCTACGGGAGCATCCATAATTAAGCAACGCTGGAGGTTGGGAGGGGGCTAGTTTTCTGGCGTTACGAATTGTTATTGTTACTGTTGTTGTTATTGTTACGAATTGTTAATTGCTAGTCCTGTTGCTCCAGCAACAAATTACTTATTATTATTATTATTATGTTATGGGCGGGGGGGGGGGCGGGCGAATAAAACAGGAATTAGCCGGGCCCTCAGCCGGCCCGGCTAAATTTTGTTTCTATTGCCTAAAAGGAAATAACATTACGCCAGGTGGTGCCCGCTGCCATTTTTTGCCAAGGTAAATGCTAAATTTACAGGTAAAGCATAATTTCGAACGGTACATAGAAACAGGAAATTGCCGACCCCTTAGCTGACCCGGCTGAAGGGACGACAATTTCCTGTTTCTATGTGCCGTTCGAATTATACTTTACCTGTAAATTTAGCATTTACCTCGTGAAAAATGGCAGTGGCCACCACCTGATGGGTAGCACTTTATTTATCTCCGCCCCCCCCCCCCCCCAAAAAAAGTTACAAACTTCACACTTTATTGAAAAAAGCAGTAAAACAGGAGTAATGATTCTCTTTTCTGGATCTGGTGGCCCCGAAAAGGGCAGTTTTGGGGTCTTACTTCTGCTTCGTATAGTCGCTTGTTGTTTTTCAAACCCACTTCGGCAGAAATCTGTTTGTTTCGGGTCGTCCACTCGTCACTGAGTTTAGCTGCTTCCTCCAAAGTATCAGTTTTCGGGTGATCAGGTAACCATTTCAGTAAGCCTACCAGACATGATTTTAAAAACTGTTCCATTAAGAACAAGTCAACAATTTTGTCAAAACTACCGTTAATTTCGCAAGGGACATCCATCTAGAAAAGAGAGTTCGTAACTCAAAAGCGTAGTCGTGAAACTGCTGATCAGCTTCTCTTTCAAGGAATGAAACTGCACACTCTTTTGTTTGCAAAATTCTAATTTAACTACATCATAATCGTGCATTTCTAAAGAACTTTATTGGGAAGAAACTTTTACCAAAATTTCACCCATTAAAGGCTGAATGACCTTACTACCCATTCGCCCCTTGGAATTCTGTGTTTCCAACATTCTCTCAGATATTAGTCCCGCGTGTAAGCAGCAAATTTTTAAAGAAAACTGCACTTTGTGAGGATAACACAATCTTCCGTGTACTTCGTGTCCACACCCATGAGAAACTTTTAGGAAAGGGTGCCCCCTGAAACACGTCCAAATTTGTTTTTAATATGGCCACTATACAATAGAAAAATTCAAAATCGTACCAACGTATGTACGTTTGGTGTCAATTGCTAGGTTTTAAGGTCTGCCGAATTCAAAAAAATGCTCTAAAAAGGTGCAAGAACTCCACACGACAAGATATCCAAGAAGGCGGCCAAAATGGTTGCTAAATTCAAGTGTTTTTCCTAATTTTAAAATATACTTATAGAGTGGGGCAGATTTGAATTATTCCTCAAAATAATGAGTTCGTTTGCAATGACTAGTAATTAGCAAAGACACCAGCTCAAATCCGTAGTGTATGTGTTAGTAATTAGGGGCTAAACTGCGGTTGTTTCTCTATGCTATGCACTGCATTTTTCTTCAATTCACCGTAAGTTACAACTTTAAAGTGATGCGGTAGCAGTTATAATTAAATAAATGGATGTATTTACACATTGATATCAGGTGGAGGTGTTTATTTTTCAACATGGATAATTAAAACGATTTATTGTAATTGGGAGCTCCGCTTCTGTAGATTATCTCCGTTGTAGTGATGTGCATTTTGAGATAGTTCTAGTTAAGATAAATGGATACAGTTAGGCTTAGATGAAAGGAGGAGATGTAAGTGTTCCAACAAGGGTAATTAAAACGATTTATTGTAATTAGGGGCTGAGCTACGGCAGTTTATCTACTGTGTAACACTGTGGTTTTTGCGTCTATTTATCACAAGTTACATCTTTAACCTGCTGCAGTAGCCGTTCAAGTGGAAAATGTACTGCAGTTATGGTATTTTCGCCTTTACCTTTAATTCAACTGTTTTCGCTTTCAGCAATGCGGGAATAATTTCTACGAAAAAAGAAACGAAGAAAACAAACATCCTTGAATTGGTGGTATTAATTTTTTTAAAGCCTAAACTGAATATGCAACCAACGATCATTTGTTGACTAGGTTTCTGGCGTATTTCTATATCTTCTATTTTTCGTAGGCCTAAAGGCATAATAAAAAAAAAACTAGCTCATTTCCTTGGCTTTGATAATTTGTGTAGGGCTCTTAATGAAGTTTTCAATTCTTATAACAGTTCTTAAAAAAAAAAACCAGAAGAATTGTACATCCATGTATGTTAATTACATATCATTATCAAAAACCAAAACTGGTAAAAGGGGCCGCCAAGTTCCGAATGGTTCGGCCTTTCAAAGGAGTGATATCAACACACCAAAACATTTGCCAAGTTAATCGCACCGCTTTATAGTTCGAAGGTTAAATGAAAACTAGAACATTGCTACTTTTGGTACTTTCGGTAGCAATGTTCAAGTTTTCATTTAACGTCCAAAGTATTATTCGGTGCGATTAAGTTGGCGAATGTTTTGGCTGTTGATATCACTCCTTTGAAGGGCCGAACCATTCGGAACTTGGCGGCCCCTTTTACCAGTTTTGGTTTTTTGATATGATATCACTCCTTTATTTTTTTTTTAATTGTGCATTTACTCAACTCCACTGCCGTGCAGATCTTTATAATAATATCGGAGACCGGCTAAAAGGAAAAGGAAAGCGTAAAGAAAGCCTAAAGGAAAACCACTTCTCCCCTCCTCGTGCCCGCATTGAAAATGCACTCTCCCACTCTACATGCAGCCAGAAAGGAGCTAGGCATGAGTAGTCGATCAATCTGACAAGTCTTCGGGAAGAATGCCGGGAAAATGTCCCGGGAAATGTGTCCTGGGAAACGTGACCGGCCCCGTGCAAAGCACGGGCTTCCTTTAGTTTGTAATAAAGTGCCACGTCAACAAGAAATTGGTTTGCAACACTTTGCTATTAACTTTTACGTATAGGCCGACCCATTCTCAACTTAATAATAATAATATATAGAGACGATGCTCGAGGCATCCATCCACCCAACTTCCCCGGCAGCAGATGTTAAGTGGAAGAAGTACCACCATTATTACAGTTGTTTTTTTCCGCTTGAGGGAGGAAACCGGAGTACCCAGAAGAAACCCGCGTGCAACGGGCGGCAAATAACCGAACAAAAACTTAGTCACTTACTTAGTCATCTCTTTATAGGTTTTTGGTTAAGTTTTAATTTTGTTGTAATTTGTTTTATTTAGTTAGTTTTGGTGTGTTGATATCACTCCTTTGAAGGGCAGAACCACTCAACTTGGTAGCCTCTTTACCAGTTTTTGGCTTTGTTTATTTTGCTTTGTTTTTACAGTTGGTTTATTTTTCGTGAATTGGACGTGAATACAATTTCTTTGGCAACGTTGTTTAGATAATTTTATCGTGATACACTAGTGTGTGTCTAGGCACGCACGTCAGTATACACGTTGTCATTGTCCGAACTTTGGCTGTCCAATGAGAGACGATGCCGACAATACTAACAACAGTTATAACAATATTTTCGTACTTATGCCGTCCTCCCACGCCCCTCCCGTTACGCCCTCAGGCTTCAAACCATAAAAGGTATGCAGTTTGTATTGTACTGCACCCATTATCTAATTCCATAGCTGGAAGCCTTCCAAGTAATAATCACCCTATGGGATTTAACATGGGATGAGCGGACTAGCTAGCTAGGTAGTAACTAGTAACACATTTTCAACGTTATTGAGGGTCAGTTTTTGCATTGAAAGCAGCTAGCTGGCATTCAAACATGAGTTAATTTTTGTCAGGTGGGTCATTGCTCTTGATTCAACACAATTTAAGCTTTTGTACCAGATTATTATTTTTCTCCAAGTACCTGAAATGTGCCCAACTATGCTTCAAGAAAGACATTGACGCTATAGCGTCGCGCTACAATGGTTTACAACTTCGACAATTGAATTGATGTGATGTTTGTTGCCTAACTTGGCGCGACACACTAGCGTGTGTCTAGATGTTGGTTTCACTGATGAGTGTGTAAATTTGATGTACAGGGTTCCCACCAAAATAGTGAAATAAGTTTCCTGAGTTTTTCCAGAGTAAAGAGGACAATTTCCAGGCTATTTACCGTAATTTTAGGAAGGACATTTTTTTTTTTTTCATATTTTAAGAGTTTTACTTGTTTATAAGTAGCCCGATTTTATGAACTTCCACGGTTCAGTATTATAAGGACAAAACATAATGTGTTTAATGCACTTAGGCATAAGCCTAAAAGTGTGGCTTTGTTTTTAATTCGACGTGTCACACGTCGAATTAATGCGGTTGTGGCCAAAAAACGGGGGTAGCCGATTTACGTCAGCGACATCTCCTCAAAAACCAGACACATTTGTTCAATTCTGATCCGACGAAATTCAAGTATGCGGGTGGGTGACTTGCAGTGAACCAAAACACAAGGTATTATGCTCTAGTTAATTTAGTTAGGGCAGTTTTAGTTTGCTAACCTCTAAAAAGGTCTCTGAGCAAAAAACCGTCGTGAAATAGTACACGATCAGTGGCTGACGTCAGCGCTTCCTCAGCGTAAAGGTGTGCACTCAACAACGCACACGAAATGCGATCATACGTAAAATTGTGGCGTGTAACTGCGCATTTCGGCAAGTCAGCGCTCGGTTAGAGGCTATCGTGTATGTGGAGATGGCTCCTCTCTTATGGCACAGAACAACACAAAGTGAGTCATCACTTACCTTTGCGGTGATCTGGATGGTACACCGAATTTCTATGATTGAATCTGGACAGTACAATGAATGCGATGCTGTGTAAGACTTTTGCTGTTAATTACTGCGCCATCCTCGCTGCTTTTCGGGTGAGATATATTACAGTATTTTATTACGCGTATTTGTGGTGTTGTTTCCTATTGAACGAGTGAGCAAAGCGAATGATGTCCTGTTTTGACAGTGGCGGACTGGTCAGAGGTAGGGAAGGGTGGAATATTCCTAATGGCCTCTGACTTCAGATTTTTTTACATCCGTAACAGGAAGATTCACGTAAGTTTTATTGGTTCGACATTAGTTTTAACCACAGATTTAAAATTACAAATAATAATAATGAAGATAATTATAAAACGCTAGTAAAACAAGTACTTTGTATTGAGTAGCCTAACAAAAATTGGCCACATGAAATTGCAGTGTTATATTCAATGTGGACTTTGTCACAATTTTCGTGTGAATATTTTAACTTTTGTTAATACACCTAAAAAGTGTAAATAAATTTAAAGTAGTCAACCTCACGTACCTTCAGCACAATATGATTTCTCCTACTCCCCTCACCCCCCACCAAATTACCTGCTGAATTTATGAAATATAGTGTTCGAAGATTTAAAAAATGTAAAAGTCTGATGAACAAGAACAACGGTTATGGGAAACTGTAAAACAACGAAGCTTTCAGTTTGTTTTTTTTGTAAGAAAACCAATATCAGCGTCCAATGAAAACTTATCTGGTCAGTGATTGCATCGTCACACAAGATTCTGGCTCATTTGCCGTATCGTAGTAGCAAACGTTACGAGGCAATTTTTTTAATATAATGTGCAATATAGTAGATATTCTTCAGTACACCATGCATTTAGATTTTTTAGTAGTGTCCTGTTGGTATGTCTGCCGTTCCAACTTCATATGTCAATTACAGACATTTTTTATTCACCATACGACACGTCGAATTACTAATGCAGTGTTAGTGCATCTTGTTTAATTCGACGTGTCACACGTCGATTTAATGCGGTTGTAGGCCAAAAACGGGCGGAGGCGATTTGCGTCAGCGACATCTCCTCAAAAGCAAGACACATTTGTTCAATTCTGATCCGGCGAAATTCAAGTATGTGGGTGGGTGAGTTGCAGTGAAGAAGAACAAAAGGTATTATGCTCTACAGAATATACATGAGGTGTTTGAAGTATGATAACCTCTAACGAGGTCCTTAAGCTATAAAACTGTCGCTCGATAGTATACGATCTGTGGATGACGTCAGCCAAATGTCATCGTAAAGGTGTACGCTCATACGAAAAATTGCGGTCGTTTAGAGACTATGCGTGGACATCGAGACGGCTCATCTCTTATCGCGAAGTACAATACAAAGTGAGTCGTCACTTACCTTTAGCGGTAATCTGGATGGTAGATGGTACACCGAATTTTTACGGTGGAATCTGGACGGTACATTGAATGCGAGGCGCGCATAGCCTCGCTGCTTAAACGGGTGCGATATATTACAGTATTTTATTACGCTTATTTGTGGTGTTGTTTCTTATTGAACGAGTGAACAAAGCGAATGATGTCCTATTTTTACAGTGGCGGACTGCCAGGGAGGTAAGGGCGGAATATTCCTCCTGGCCTCCAAATTCTCAGATTTTTTTTTTAAATCCGTAACAGGAAGACTCACACAAGTTTTATTGGTTCGATATTAGTTTCACCAACAGATTTAAAATTACAAATAATAATAATAAAACTTTATTAAACATAAAGCACGAGCCTCGACGAGTCTGTATGTGCAGATACAACCAAAATAGCAAACAGTTTAATAACATTAAGACATGACAATACAATACACTGTAGAATGCAGTTCATTTTATATATTAATACATTATGTAAAAGTTATAAATATTATATACAATTAAAAACTATAAAAAAAGAAAGAGAAAAACTGTAACGTAAATTCATCGTTGTTCAATAAGCCAGGTTTTTATTTTTCGTTTCATAGTATAAGTTGTGGGTAAATGCCTGAGGTTTGATGGTATTTTGTTAAAGATTGTTGGTACCAGATAATTATAATTTCTTTTGCCATATGACGGTACTTCAGCCGTTTCCTCCATAACGGTACTTTTAGCCAGTTATTGTTATTCCTTATGTTACGTGTCACTGTTTCCTTATATTCATTCGAAAAATAATTTTGAACAATAATACCATACTCAAAGATTTGTTTAAAGTTAAGAATGTTGTTTTCCTTTTCAATTTCACAAGTTTTCTTATAATCGTTAGTGTTAAACAGGACTTTGAGTGCTTTTATTGAGAATTCTTTGTAATCGTGTAGTTAAGCTTAATGATGTTGACCCATAGATAACACTTGCGTATCTCACTTGGCCTAAAATCCACGCTTCATATAATGTTTGTTTTGTTTTGCGGTTTATCAAAAATCTTACTTTATACAACATTGGAATTGATTGCCTTTTTTTGGTTATAATATTATCTACGTGTGTATAGAATTTCCAGTTTTTATCGATGTTCAACCCTAGGTACTTAGTATTACTTTCTGAAGTGTTTTACACTTACAGTTACTGTTGGTGTCACAATTAGTTTCGTGCAAAATAATATTGTTGTTACGTATGGTCATATGAGTAGATCCGATCTGTAAGAAGCTAGTTTTATTTTCACTTACATATAATTCATTTTCATCAAGATAGTGTATTATTTTATTAAAATCACTCTGAAGATTTTTTATCATGGTTGTTTCACAGTTGTTGATTGATAAAATGAAAATATCATCTGCGTATAATATTCTATACGTATTCTAGTCAGTGTAATCATCCAAGTCATTTATAAGCAAAAGATAATTATAAAATGCTAGTAAAACAAATACTTTGTATTGAGTAACCTAACAAAAATTGGCCGCATGAAACTGGAATTCAATGTGGAATTTGTAACAATTTTCGTGTGAATATTTTTACTTTTGTTATACACCTAAAAAGTGTAAATAAATTTAAAGTAGTCAACCTCACGTACCCTCAGCGCAATATTTCTCCTACTCCCCCCCTCCACCCCAAATTACCTGCTGAATAGTGAATATACTGAAAATATGGTGTTCGAAGATTTTTAAAATGTAAACGTCTGATGAACAAGAACAAAGGGAATGGGAAACCGTAAAACAACGAAGCCTTCAGTTTTTTTTTTTGTATGAAAACCAATATCAGCGTCCGATGAAAACTTATCGGTCAGTGATTGCATCGTCGCACACAAGATTCTGGCTCATTTGCCGTATACCGTAGTAGCAAAAGTTACGAGACAATTTTTTTTATATAATGTGCAATATAGTAGATATTCTTCAGTACACCACGCGTTCAGGTTTTTTAGTAGTGTCCTGTTGGTATGTCTGCCGTTACATCTGCATACATCAATTACACATTTTTCTTTATTCTTCCTAGAGTCGGACTGGGTAGCAAAGGGCGCCTGTGCCATTTAGAAAAATGATGGGGAGGGGCACCATGCATTTTGCCTGGAACTTCAGTCTGACGGGTCTGGAGAGCGTTCTAAGCTTCCCAAGCATTGTCCAGGGAAGGGCCCGGGAGCCTTTGTAATGTGACATTCTACTGGCGTTGAAGTGCGTAAACACATGCATTATATTTCAAAGAGTGACTTTTTTACAAACTTCTTTCTGGATGGCGTGGGTCTTTTTTTTTTTTGGGGGGGGGGGGGGGGAAGTTTAATAAGTAATGGGAAGGAGAAAGGGAGAGAAGGGGATTTGTGTCTGAAGGGAAAGTTCAACAGCTGAAAAAAGTTCAATTTGTCTTTCGGGGAGGGACAAAACCGAAGGCTGTCCATGGGGCACCAAAAGTTTAGTAACCAAAGGGCACTTGTGCCAATGGCACAATGGCCAGTCCGAACCTGATTCTTCCATACTACACGTTGAATTACTAATGCAGTGTAGTGCATCCTTGTTTTTTCTGAGTTTTCCTGGTTTCTGAGAAAAATAAGAAAATTCTCTGAGTTTTCCCCGAGTTTAAACATGGCTTAAATTCCCTGAGTTTTCCAGGTCTTCCATGTTGGTGGGGACCCTGATTCACAGTTGTGTACGAGCCTTTTGTTTTTGTTAGCTTTCACTTCGATTAAATAACTTTTGTAAAACTGCTATTTTTTGTTTATGTTATTGTTTCTTTTTCGATTTTTTTCTTCAATTATTCTGAAACCAAACGGCAAGTCGTAATTTGTTTTAAACGTGTGGCATCCATTCAAGTTACTAAGTGCATCAGATTCCAATTGCCCCACTCACCATGACTTGCACTTAGGCTTTGTAATTAAACAAGAAGATAGAACCAAAGTAAGATGGATGCTTTGAATAGCAATTCAGCTTCATTAAGAAGTTTCTGCAGCAGACTGAGGGGAAGAAGAAAAGGAACAGTAGCTTACAGACGGTTTATTTATTTATTATTTATTTACTTTCAAGCTTGGCCTACAACATCTGAAGCAAACCTATAAGTGTGCTTGGATTTGTCCAGAAACTTTCACTTGAAAATCCACGACTTTTCCAGTGAGTTTTTTAAGGGCTCATGAGCCAAATTAAGGACGTTTTTCAGTTATGACAGACTAACAGTAAAAAGTAGTAAATTCAAACACATTTTTCGTGTTAATTTGCTCTTCAGTTTATGCTCTACAAAAAAAAAATATTAACAGTATGACTGTCTTAAGACAGCTAAAACATGTTGGGCTTAGAACTGACTCCGACATTCGCATTTATTCAGCCCATCATATGTGCAATTATTATTACGATCATCAATCCTAGCAGAAAACGTTAAAAAGGAGGGCAATGCGCGAAATTTCTTGGTTAATACGGTTAACCTTAGTGGCCTTCCCCTGGTTGAATATCATTTCAACGGCCGACCCTTTTGGGAAACTTCGTAGCTTCTCTTGTACCAGATTTGGTTTTGGGTGGATATCACAACTTTCATAGGACTCAAGATCACATGAAAATGATGAAACATCAGTCTGCCTTAATTCACCCTTTCACTGAAAGAATGTCGATATTTATCTGCAATTTTGTTAACGTGGTTAAGAAGATACATTAGAAGACGAAACTTCTCCTGGGTGGCTTTCATTTTTAAGTCATCTTCATCTACAGTATATCTTCATTCTGTACTTTTATCTATAAGTTTGTTTTGTTGCAAGGTGAAACAGTGTGCCTCGTTCGGCGCAATGAAGCCAGTGCAACTGACCGACCTACCCTATCACAACGTCAAAAGGTTTAGTGTCGTCAAAGTACATAGCGAGATGCTACGTGACATAATTTGGCCTACCAATGTTTCATCATGTTTTTTAAAGTTAATTTTTTCTACCTGATTAGACCCTGTGCTCACGATTTGCCTATTGTTTACAGCTCTTTTTGCAGTAAAAGACAGTCTCTTAGTGAGCCAATTCAATTCAATTTACTTCGTGAACGGTAGCAAAGTCAGCCATCAGCCCTATACATAACTAAACCAAACAACTGAAACAAACCAAAAAAAAAAAACACCCGATAAGACAGATAACGATCAGTGAAAAACCGATAAGTCACATGCGGCCTGCACTGAACCAATTCAATTCAATTCATTGAGCCGTAGCCACGGTGGCCGTCTGCCCAATGGCAAAGCGAACCAAACCAAAACAATCGAAACAAATCAGAACAAATCAAAACAAATAATAAATCCAAACAACAACAACAATGTATTCTGACAATTAAGAACCGAAACGATCGTCATATACCATTATATGCATGTTATACTCTACCGTTGGATGACAATACAAACAATGGTTACAACAAAAATTTTGTATTCATGTGCCATTTCAGGGCGACGTGTTATCGCTGCCCCCTTTAAAAAAGGCACCTCCCCATACAACTATTTACCTGTATGCCAAAATTTTGGCATGACAACTTTCCCTAGCGAGCTGTAAAGAGGTCTTTATACCCTATGAGAGTTAACATGGGAGCCGTCGGATTAGCTAGTTAGCCTGTAACACAAAATCATCGCGGATATTTTTTCTCCATAAAAGAAACGTTCCCATGCTTTAATATTGGACCATATACACCAGATTCCAACGATTTCTAAAGATTTCTACCGCAGTGGGAATTTTCACCGGCAGACTGAAATCGGCTTTCAGCTTGGCACAGTTAAGAGATACAGTCTACCAGTTTGTTACAATATCTCACAACAATTCAGTCTGATCTACTTGGCGGCGACGATTTTTGCGCAATAAACTCATTCATATTGTGACTTGCAGAAATACACGGCTTCGCCCAGGGTTCGGTTTCGCCAGTGGTTGTTTCCCAGTTTTCGCTTGGTGTTGCTTGAATTTTCACTGTGAGAAGCAATATTTCTTCCTGTAATGCGCCCCCCCCCCTTTCTCTCCACCTAATTTTTCCCATCGTCTCCCTCCTCTCTCTCTTCCCTTCCTATCTGCCAACCCACTCCTGTAGACCTATACTGCCCTCCTATCCTTTGTTACACGTTGAATTTGGATGGGTAGTTGAAGTAAGGAAGTGGACGATTATTCACAAGGCACAATGCTCGATCCTAATTCACTCCTTACTGCATAGGTAGGGGACTATGCACATAGCGTTTACGTATTAGGCTATCAGCAGAATTTATCCTTCTGCTGCACCTCGTAGGCAGGGATCCAACCATTCAGTCAGATTCCCTACACCAACTAGCTTGAATCCGTGCTCAGCCTCGTGTTTTATACGCGAGGGAGAACAATGGCTCTAGCCTGAGGCTACTAGCGAACAGGTTCGGTCCGGTTCCAACTAGGTTGCAGTGGACCCATGTCGCCACCTGGCTGCTGGCACCTGTCCAAATCCTGAGTAAGCAGTAAATTGGAAGGAGGCAGGTAGCCATGTTTGAGGCAAGTGCACCACGAACTGGAAGTTGCGCGTTGCCATACATGTAAGCCCGTTACATCTCCCCTCCTCTAAGTGTTTGCCTAGGCAAAGGAGAGATCAACCTCAGTTGTAACGCAATGCATTGCCTAACTATCTGTAAGTTGTGTAAAACCTCAGAATCGAAAAACAATTTATTCAGAAAAAGCCCTAAAATTTATTCAGAAAAAGCTCCTTTCCCTATCAACAGTTATTGTATCCCCTGCTCTAACAACACTCCAATTACATAAAAAAAAAATACAATAACAATAAAACACTTGTAACCTTCGGTCTCCCCATGAGAGGGTGCAACTCAGGCTGGTTACCGTTCCATGTAAGTCCTGGACGTCCACTCAACTAACAACGCACTGCGAGCTCCAGGGTGCCCCCCTTATCCTACACCTCTCCGCTTCTCACATTCCTCTTTTCAGGGTGCTATGATCACGGAAAGCTACGCTCACACATGCACACTGCATTCGTGTTTACGTTGGACTGATTGTACATTGAGCCGACTACGAAAGCTGACCGGCTGGTGACCCAGTCGATACCGATCACCATCTAACCTCGCGGTTACGGCCAACCGACGGCCTGATCCGCATAGGGCCTATCGCTGACCTCATGCAAACTTTGACCGTTTTCACCAACCTTGCCTGTTCAGGGAATACCTCGTACCCGGAACCCGTAAACCCTTGGTTCCTCAAGATACCCCTTAGGTGTCGACTGTCATCCACGTACCACGTTGTGCCACTTACCACTGGGTCTATAAGCCAGCAGCCCGACACAACGCCAACTAGACGGTACCACAGTAGGACTTTAATTCACTTTTCGCTAGACATAGAGGCCTGCAGTATTTCCTCCTCACTATAGCATTGATTTTACGTGCCCCCGGCCCCTTGCGAGCCTACTGCCGCCTGTTAGGCCCTCCTCTATAGGGAGCCTATCCCCCTTTATGAACGACGTAACAATGCAAAAAACTCAACAACAGACGAAAGCATGTCCAAGTGGCTTCCAACGCACCTCCGGAGTTCCTCCCATCTTCTGCCACCTGACGTTGAAATACCTGCCTGCCACGGTGCTTCCCAGTGGCTGCCATTAGTGGACCTATAAACAGGCACTCCTCCTTCCTGCAGCATACGACGATCAGTCCTCCCAGAGGGCCCTTCCACCTCTCCAACACCTTCTCCACAAAACACCACCTGTGTTGCTCAACAACAGCTCGACACACCACACATCTTCAAACAACCACACACACACTGCCATGTCTCCCAACGGAAATAATTGTTCGAGTATCCTGCTGAGGGTCCCTCCTGGGTGTGCAGCCCACGTGCCTAGGACAGTCATGGCCGACTTCCATTAACGGACAGGCATTTTCCGACGCACATCCCTTCACAGCACACTCGTCCGACGAAAGAACACAACACCACTCCAAATTGAGCGTCCAAACTCTTTCCACTTTCGGATCGGCACGCAGGTAGTCCCATGATGACTACCTTTCGGTGACATCCCAGCCACTTCCGCCCATGATGGCATGGTCGGCATCGCAGCTACACCACTAGTATCGTCTGTGACCAAAACACTCGCAGTCCATTCTGCACTCACACACGTCACGAACTACACAAAAGTTCACCACAAAGTCCTTCTTCGTCGACTTCCACACAGCTACCACACACGTGCCTTCACATTCCATGATGACCATCTGGTGGTCCCATCCATCGGTTTTGCCCTCTCGAGTGGACAAACGAAAGGTGGCCACCGTCAAGTTTGTGCAAAGCACGTCCAGCAACCAGTCAGTCGGAGAAAGAGAGAAGAAATTGGCGCTCCCTCCACTGCTTTCTGTAGTTTACAGAAAAAGAATCTTTTCACCCTTTAACTGTCAACCTGCTGGGAAAGTAATGTTCAAATATTCAGTATAAATTCCGGATTTGCGGCGATCAGGAGTGCCTTTGGTTTCAAGGGGGTTTTGGTTGCCACACTACCTACCCTACCACGCATCGAACACACTGCCCTAATCCGTCAACCTAATTCTCCATTCCATTCTCATAGATTGAGCCCTTAGAACGCAGCACTCACGTGTTGGACAAGTGCAACTGGCCAAATGCCACTCGAGCGAGCCTACAGCTTTAACCAAACACGCTACATAGAGCTGGCTTCGCACTACCATCCCACATGCTGGTAGAGGTCCCCACTGGGGATTCTCCCACATTTAAAAAGAACTACCGTCGCAGCCTACATGTCACTATGCAAAGCGACCAGACGCCAAGAGTATAGCACTCTTATCCTGCGCCCACGGAATAAACCCTTCCGTTTGGGAAAGTGCTACACACCATCTGCCCCACCTCACACTGTAGTCGTCTTACTGGCTTAGAAAAGACCAAAACAACTAAGCAATGTGTCCACCACTGAACTGAAATCATTACATGAAACTAAAATAATTCACATCAGTCTCTCGAAAACTGCATTTTCGAACTGCCTTTATAAATTAATTCCCATCTGTGTGCCCCATCGGTGTTCGTGAGAACTCCGTCATGAGCCACACAGGCGCTTCCCTGCAAAGCCAATCCCTGGTTTTCACCTGATTTACTCTGCATAAAAGCCTTCAGTAATCACCGTATTTTGGATTTTACCCATTCAAATAAGTTTCATTCTGGATCGCTACCGCACATATTCCTGTTTGCACGATTATTAAATTCTGCATACAACGTATATGAGGATGCGATCTTCGTTTGTACGACATAATAAAAAAAAAATGTGCTTTCTTTTTATATACGACAAACGGCGTCGAAATGCGGCAACCTGTTCACGCTCTTATTCCAGGTTTCGTTACCTGAACAAGGTTGTGGACTGATGATGCCTCATTTCCGGTTGCCAAGTTACCGTCCTAAATTGTAAGCCTTCTTACATGCTTTACACATCTATTTCAGCCAACTGACAATGGGCATGACAAAGCCCAATTTTGAAAAAAATTCGGTTTCAACCGTAACCATGGTCAATTCCTCCTTTTCTATTTTCAAAACCCATTCTTTGGTCAGTTAAATCCAGTGATGCAGGTCTCGCTGTGCATTTAAATTTTCGGATCCAAATCACAAACCTTTCTCACCTTATAACTATCCCAAGTCATGTCTGCAACAATTCGTAATACCAGTGCCCACTGCGCGGCTACACGATTACCAATTTTACAGCCCACCATTCCCAAACATTCCTACAACATTGAACATTTTTTACGTGTTCACATTTTA
>JAHWFP010154948.1:2905-13610 GCA_023313725.1 Lithobius niger | reverse complement strand
GCCCGGTTGCATGAGTGCAAGTTAAGCCAATCATACGGACATCCATAGCGATTCTGTTGTTACATCAAGGGTAAAATACCTATAGTGTCCGCGGCCTATATTGAGTTCGCCCCAGAATGAACACAAATAATCGATTGTACGTGTTTAGTCGCAGAGTGCCTTGTTGATACCGAAAGTAGTTACAAAAAACAATGGCGGCCATCGGTTAAAGCCGCCCCCTCCAGGTAGACGTAGCCGATCACAAAATAAGTGCAGGACTCAAGATACGCCGCGCACACTATAGTTAAAGGTTAAATTAGGGTTAAATCCTTGTGATCCATTCATTGGCTCTTTATTCCATTTTTACGGTAATGAAAGGAAAATGCTAACCAATGAAATTACAGCAAGTAGATTTCTGAATTTTTACTGTAGGAAGCATACGTCCATTCTAGGCACGTGTGATTCGCCGACGGCGTCAACATTATCATGAGATTAGCCATCGTTAGAATGAAATTAGCTTGACTTTCAGCTGCCGAAATGATTACTGCTTTTATGGCGTCCGTTAAAACCAGCTTTGCCAGCTTCATTCATCTTTTTTCTCAGTTTCGTTTCTTGGAGCGGGCCTTTTTTCTTGTGCCAAACGACTACAAAACCTGACGTTTGTTGCAGGCAGTTCGTCGGTTGGGCTGATATCGAACCAACTTCGTCGCACGAAAAATGAACTTCTCCCCCCCCCCCCCCCACCTTTCGCCCCTTTATCCCCACAGCTCAAGTAAACTGCTGCATCGTTTCTTTTACTTCCTTTTTTTTTAGACGAGAAAAGAAAGGAAGAAGAAAGATTAAAAAAAAATTTACTTATCGAACATTCGTATGGGCTCCAGTGCATGACTGGAGAGAATAGACGAAAATCCATTTTGCAAAACTCGTGGGAAAAAACTAGATGATTTTTCAACTCAAACCCCATTTTCCGAGAAGTGTGCGGGAAACTCGATCGTGAATGAGTTCGGTGGGTAGACTTGCGGAAGACTACACTAATGTTAGACATAGACGTACTGAGAAGACGATTCTGGATGGAGTATAAAATGGTTTTTGCCAAAGACTAAGTCGAGTGTGAATTGGAGATTTACGTGTTTAGTTCAGAACGACTCACAGGGTTAAAGCTAAAAACGGTAAATTGTACAGAGCAGGATCTGGCGTCATCTCGGCCGCCCCCCCCCCCAAATAAAAAAAAATTAGTTATACAAATTCAGCGATACCAGTAAAACATCCGTGAAGGCTGGTGAATTGCTTGAATTTGATAATAATAATAATAATATTAATAAGCAATTTGTTGCCAGAACCAAAGGTCTGGCAAGGATCGCGGGGAATCGCTGACTGTCAGCCTAAAAAAGAGCAGCATTTAAGATGCGCGTAAAAGAATAAAGAAAAAAGAAAAAAAGAAATGTGAAGGCGGCAAGGCAAGGTGAATAATGAAAGATACACAAATTTATAAAGTTTGCATATAGATAAAAACAAAATTAAAAAAATATGAAAACTGCGTGGCCATTGGGAAGGTGGGGTGGAATTAGGAAATGTGGGATAGGATCTCAAGGTTAGACCTGCCAGGGACACGTAGGTCCCCGATGGTTCCGCCAGTCGAGTGGAAAAGAAGTAGGGTGAATGGCCCCGATTGTCATATAGCAAATCAATGAATAAAATATGTAAAAGAATGTAAAGATTTAGAAGTCTTTACATAAGTATAGAACGTTACATTAAAAATAAAGTAAATTAAGTTAAATCATTCGCCTAGCTACAGTTAAAAAATGAAGAGACCCTTCGGTAAAGGTTGTCAAAACAATAGTTAATTGTAAAAAAATTGTGTCTAAGAGTAGTCTTCAACATAGTCAGTAGAACAGCGAACTCTGATTCAGGATGCTCTAGCATTTGACAGGTCACGTGAGCGTCTAGTTTGTAGCCTGTATATTGAAATAAAAAATTCTACTTGCCCCAAGACTCGAATCAGCATCAGAACCGCCTTAAATCTATGTACACCAATCGATTTGACGCATCAAATTGTCTTAACTTGAAAATGAAGCCTTTAACAAAATACTTATTAAGGTGGATGAATTTTGTAGTGTAATAATCCGCCGAGTTGGTCTCTGTTCCCGTCATACGCTGTGTCAGAGCCTCTTAAACACTGTTTGTCTCTTCATTGGTTCTTTGTCACTCTTAATTCCCACGAAACTTTATGTTCTCTGACACGGTCAACAAACGGACTGAAATAAAAATGGCACACACGCTTTTTAGACGTCGTTTTGTATTTCAAATCTCTTATTTGTAGCACGTTAATTTCCAGTGATGGTCAGTAGTTAACTACAGGTAGTTACAACTACTAGTCAAACTACTTTCAAAGTAGTTAAACGGTATAGTTACAACTACTAGTCAAACTACTTCCAAAGTAGTTAAGGTAGTTACAACTACTAGTCAAACTACTTTCAAAGTAGTTAAGCGGTAGTTACAACTACTACCAAACTTGTAGTTGATAACTACTACTTAAACTATTTTTTTTTTGTAGTTAACCTATACCTGCCGTTGAATTGTTTTTTTTTTTTCATTTCATAGGCCAACCGGTAATTTTGTACAAAATAATAAATTAAAGTACAGTTTTAATTTTTTTTTAATTGGGAAAGATAATATACGGTACTGAAAAATAAAGTAGTTAAAAAGTAGTTACAACTACTAACTACCACAAATGAACTATAACTATAGTTAGTTGCAGTTAGTTTTATTTAAGCAATAGTTATTGGTGAGAATCGAGCGTATATCGATTTTTAACCCACGGCTGCGATTATTGGCTCAGCTCGAGTATGCAAACGTTGAGGGCGAAGTCCTTTGCAGACGAGAGCCTGGCCAATAATCGCAGCCGTGGGTTAAATATTTGATAGCCGCTTGATTGTCACCTATAAGTGTTTTATACCACGGTTGGGACGTCAAGCTAGCTCGTATAAATTAAAACGTGTTTGTGTTTTGTGAAAATTGCTTCAATAAACCACCACCACCTTTGAAAGTGCGATCATTATTTAGTGAATGAGCACTAATTTTAATTTTCGACCACTAATTGTCGTTTAGTTGGGTTCGATTACACGCCGTGATGGTGCTAAATTGATGGGCGCTTAAAAACATCAATTTACGGCTTTCATGGCAGCCATTATCAAAAGAAAAAGGCTTACAACTAACAAACAAACAGAAAAAAAAACGTGCAGGTCTAAAATTACATGGCAAATAAAATACATGGTATGTTTTTTACCTGTGATAACAGTCGCCATGAAAGCCACAAATTGAGTTATTTTTTATGCATTAAAAGCGTCTTGCGGTATGCGAGTTGTTGGGTTCTTCTGTTGCTATTTCCTGCTGCAGCCTTTTTGAGAACTAAACTCTGATAATCGTAAAGGGTAGTGCGACATCTCAGCCCCAAACACAAACAGTTGTGATGTCAACGGTAACGAACGAAATGCCTTCCCTTATTTTTCTTATTTTTCTCAATTAGCTCATAAGACGCTAGAGCTAATTTCTGAAAATGGTTTCCATTCCTATACCTACGTCATTAAAACGTACGACGTGCGTGTGTGTACTTCTAATCCAGTTGAACTAAGGCACCTATAAAGACGAAATTAGTACCAAATAAAAGATAATTAAATTACGCCTCCGTGAGGTCAATTTCACTGCACTGTAACATGATTTTTTTACCCTCAAATACGCAAAAAAAATTGCTCTAAAAACGGATATGACGTCAAAGTTCGATCAGGCAAATTTACTGTTCAGGCAAACTTATCTTTGCGTCATACCACATAGCCACTTTAAAATTGGTTGTACTTCAACTGGCTGAAAGCACGGAAAAAGCAGACCAACAGGATAAAAAGAGTGTGTTTCGGAAGCACGGAGATGCGTAGATTGAGCGAGCAAGCGAGTCATTTTCACGTATAAACTAAACCTTTTCAAAGTGTGTCTCGCTTCGCTCTCTCAATCTTTCATTCACCGCTGTTCTCACCTACAGAGGGCTTACTCCCAGAGGAGAAGGCGTACAAACAAACCAACAAAACATACGTTTTGAATGATGTAAATGAAATTCAGGCCTGTTAAGGAATGTGATGGACGAACTGTGAGCAACAATTGCAAATAGTTTGCGTCGAAATAATTAGCACATCGATTTTGTTACGCTCTGTGGATTAAAAAAATTATATTAAAGATGGATCGACGCCAATAGAGTGAGAGAAGCAAACGATATCGCTAGCACTGTATTAAACCTATTATCCTTATAAGGTCTTACACAACCTATACTTTTTATTAAATTGAACGTCCTGTATGTCTTGGTAAGGCGGAGCAGCAAGGTATGAAGAGATCAGAGACCAACCAATCCAGAGGTTTACGTTGCCATATACAAATCCTATATTTTCCAGACTCTCGATCTTGTTCTTTATCATAGATACACAATTTAAAATGCGACGCCCGAAAATTCACATAAAACGTGCAAATACACAACTCCTACCAGCTTAACAGCTAGAGCGACACCCGATAATTGTATTCCACGTGAAATGACGTCAGGCACAGTCATTTTGGAGCAATTTGTTCCTACATATTTTCATTATAAGCATGGTGCATGACGTCATATCACATGTAACAATTATCAGACTTAGGTGCATCTGTCAAGAGAAAAGTGCTGTTCTGTCTGTGTGTTCTTATCACAGGGGCTTGGCGTCGAACATCACGCACAGCGCGCGTAAGGACTGTATATGCAGTGAAAGGGGCGAAACCAGACCAATGCCAGAAGTCATTTCATAGAACCAACCGTACCTGTATTGAGCGATTTTTAGTAAATTTTACGCTTACGCGCTATTATAATCACTGGAACTCACGCTGAACGTCTTTATTGACAACTTGTCTCACGTGCGAAGTCATTATTTGTAACAGTACCTTGTTCAGAGCAGCATGAGAAGCGTTTTAGCCTCGTTTCGAAGCAAGTCATTAAAAAGTCTAGAAAGTGCACAAATATGCAATAAAAACACACCGTTTCGGGGGTTGCTGAACCCCGTTTTCAAGTGCAAAACAGTTTTAAAAGCACAGCACACGTATCAAACCATAACCAGGGCCCAACACCAATACACACACTAATTTTGAAGTTAAAAAACCAAAAACGTAAAACTAAAAAACTAAGCTTCCCAGAGCAGAACAGGTTAGCAACAGGTAAAAGCTGACCTCTCAAACCTGCATATTTGTTCGAGAGCAGGTTCGAAGTGAGGACCAGTGGAATTTCACTTCGTTTTATATGCTGGTGCATTGGATTATTGGATGGGTTTAGGTTGGGGGTGGAGGGGGGGGGGGGACAGTTTGCTTTATACCCCAGTCTGGTCGCCACATTTGGTCAAAGATATTGATTTGTTGGAAAAGGTCCAGCACCGGTACACAAAGCAATTTCCGGGATTTCGGGAAATCGCATACAGGGATTTTATTTCCAGACTGGGACTTGAGTTGCTGGAACTGCGTCGTATAAAATTTGATCTTATTTTGGTGTGCAAGATCGTTCATGGATTGATCTCCATTGATCTTCCAATCTTTGATTTTGCCCCCAATATAATCTGTACCAGGGGCTATAATTTGAAACTGGCTGTTCAGGCTTCTCGCCTTGACGTGCGTCGTTATTTTATTTTTTTTGTCAATTAATGTGGTCCCAATTTGGAATGTGCTCAGGACGGAGACTGCATGTAAACGCTCCGACTGTTTTTGCTTTTCGCACTGGTTTCTCACAACGGAACGGCTGGTAGATAGTTAGGATGGGCATGTAGATCCAGCCTGCCACCCCTCCCCTTATCAGGAACAGTGTTAGTGGCTCCCCTCCCTTCCGTCATCCTAATGTGGCGAACCGATTTATTAATTTTATTTATACAGTGAAATTCCTAAATTGTGCAAGAGTGGTACATATTTCTTTCTTGCACGGTTTAGTAATTTCACGGTTTAAAGAAAACCGTTCCCCCAACTCAATCTGAATCCATCCAATAATCCAGATGCACCAGCATATAAAACGAAGTGAAATTCCATTGCTCCTTACTTCGAACTTGCACTCGCAGAGAAGAGGTCAACTTTTACCTATTGCTATAACCTGTTCTGCTCAGGGAAGCTTGGGTGTGTAGTTTTAGATTTTTGGTTTTTCAACTTTAAAAGTTCTGTACGTATTTGTGTTGGATCTTGGCTACGGCATCATACGTATGCTGTATTTTAACCTATTTTGCACTTGATAGCGGGGTGCAGCAATCCCCGAAACTTGGTGATTTTGTTGTATTTTATGCACTTTTAAGGCTTTTTTTTTATGACTTGCTATCTTTGGTACTTTTAATTTCTTAGCCTCGATTCTAGGTCGAGATAAATGTTCCGGCTATTGCCGGAAGTTGGATTGGGATAGCATCAGCAAAGGCTGAACAGCTTCTTAGCTCGTTTTGGACAACTTAGTGGTACAAATAATGACTTTGAACGTAAGACAAGTCATCAATAAAAACGTGTGCCAGTTATTGTCATAGCGCGTAAACTTAAAATTTAATAACACCACTACCAGTACAGGTACGGATTGTTCTACAAAATGTTTTCCGGCACGGGTTTGGTTTCTCTTTTTTTTCTTTATATCTTATATTATTACTAACAAAAACGTCAAGTGTGCCGTAAAAAAAGGGGGTTTTTTGATTGAAGTTTCACTTTACTTTACTTTACTTTACTTTACTTTACTTTACTTTACTTTACGGATAAAATTTGGATGATTTTAATTGAAATAATCAAATGTACAATTGAAAAAATTGCATCTGTTTAAGTGCTGTTGTGCTTTACGTTTATGATAGGTAAAGCACAACAGCACTTAAACAGATGCAATTTTCTCAATTGTACATTTGATTATTTCAATTAAGAATCATCCAAATTTTATCCGTGTACATTTCAACAAGTAAAGTGAAACTTCAATCATATAACCCCCTTTTTTACGGCACACTTGACGTTTTTGTTAGAAATCCGTGTACATTTTGTACAGCTATGGTTTATGCATGCATTGTTGCTGGCCACTTTGAAACAATTCAAAGTGGTGGGCGACGTCCTGGGAATCCATTCGGGTGCTGCAGACATAGGCCCTTAGGACTTCGTCGGGCAGATGACAGGGTGCGGCTAACGCTCGCTAAAAACCCTTTGAACCCTTTGAAACAATGCACTCAGCCCTGAAAGGCAGCATTTGGGTAGCTTAGTTTGGTTTAAATTTATATGCGGTTAGCTGAAACACGGATTCTTTCATGATTATTTATTGAGGCCTTGGCCCGTAGCCGTACACCCCTACTAATACATTAACCATATACACCACTCACTTAGCCTACTAATGCCACTACACCTTACTCTTCCACGCTTCATTACAACGCCAGGACAATCGGCGCGGTTCACCACATCATTACCACCACACACTACCACATCACACATTGCACTCTTCTGTATAACTGCTACCGATCCACCAGGTTATCCAATCCAGGTTACCCAATCCACCACCGCACAGCTCTTGTCACTCCTGCACCACCGCACCACTGCTCCACTCCCTCACTGCACCACGGCACCACTCCTGCTCCACATACAAGGCCAGCCGCCCGCCTTCTTATTCCCATATACGGGAAGTTCCAGCAGGCATCTACACACTTGTGCTCGTGCCGTTGAGCCACTGTGGACAAGAGTGCCCACCATCTCTTCTCCATATAGGGAAAGTTCCAGTGCCCACTTCTTCACTTGTACACTTCTACCCTTCCAACGGAGACGCACCACTGACATTCCACACCAATACACACAGGAACCTGCTACACCTTGACAGCAGACTACATCAACCAAAGCCGGGGACCGGTGGAGTCGGGAGGTGAGGATGGGGGCGGAGGCCCAATTAAACACTAATTTCCGAGTCATGGCAAAAACGTGCAATAGCGCGCATCTTAGCAAGGGGATGTTTGCCAACCGAGAGCGCCAGCAGCTCGTTCACCGTGCCGTGCTCCCTCAACCAGGAAGCCAGCACCAGGCGCCTTTTCGCGCATATTTCCTGCATACCAGGAGAATATGCTCCGGAGTTTCGTCCACAAGACACGCCAAGCACGCCTAGCAGCTTGGCGTGCCAACCCACCCATACCGGAATTGGTGGGCCCGTAAGGTTTGTCCCAAATCTTAGTCTGGATACCGTTTTCGCCTCACGGAAGCCAAGCTTGTGAATACCCGAGCTAGCAACACATGAACAACAATGAACTTTTTAGCAAAGACATAACACGTGCACGAAGAATGAATCTGGAGTTTGCTGAGTGGCATTGCTCCCAAATTACAATGGTTAAAACAATGTAAAACAATCACAATGATCGTTCAGGGACCCGTAACTCCGGAATGGATCGACCAATCGAAAAAGCGGTCTCTCTGAGGATGAAGCCCAGGGAAATTTCTGGCTAAGATCATGTTTCAGATTTGAGGTAGGTGCAGTAGTTTTTTCTAAAACCATGTTACACAACAACAAGTGTACAGTTTTCAAATTTACGTGTGGTTCCCTACTTTTACTCTTGCACTGAATTGCGTAAAAAGTTGGTGTAAAGTTGGGAAAAGTTGCTATCTACTATCTGGCCAAGTTTGGTCGAAATATATTGAATAGAAACAGAGAAATTAATCGTTTTAGTTTTGCTGGAGAGAGGACTTCAATCATGCCGTGTATGATAAAGCAACGACTACCCCCGGAAGGAGAACCCCCACAATGAAAACGGGCGAGTGTGTCAATTCTTTGGCTGGAAGTTAAAACTGGTACGTTGTTGTCTTGAAAAGAAGTTGGATTTGGCACATTGTTGCCTCGAATAACAATTTGCTCTGCGCGGTCATCGCAGAGGCATGTCTTAAATGACGTCATGCATGAAGGATAGTTATTTTTCACACGGTACGGATTGCGCAAGCCAAAGTGATAAATTGAGAGTGAGGAGGAGGGCCTGAATGACAAATGACTATTAACTCAACAACAACATCCCAAACAACAACCAACCTCAGTCTACATTCAAGCAGCAGTGTAAATGACGTCACAAGCCAAAGCGATAAACAGGGAGTGGGGCAGTGCGTCTGTGTGGGGCAGTGCTTCTAGGAGTTGCAGGTTTCTTAACGGGGAATGCCCATGTGTGACGCAGTGCTTCTGTTAGCCCTGCCCTTTAGAAAATAAAGACATTGAGACGCAGGAGGGGGAAGCACGTCGGTTACCACTAAGCATATGATTACGCATTAACTGAACCTAAAAGGTACTTTTATGGGTTGTTTGGGATGGAGACCATACCAATTTCATTTGCACAAATCTCGCAAAAGAGGGAAGGGCAGTATTTAATTTAACTACCCATCGAAATTCAACTACGTGTAGCATGGGTAGTTGAAGGGAGGAACGGGTAGGAAGAAAAATAACCAGTTGCAGATAATGTTCACGCAACACCGACCGAAAACTGGGAAACAACCACGGTTCAAACCAAATCACAGGTGAAAGAAAACCCCGGGCGAAGCCGGTACGATGCTAGTAGTATATAGTCCTTACCCGCACGTAGCGTGATGCGCGACACAAAGTACCTTTGCTTTTTATTGTAAATTTTAGGGCGTGACTTTACCAAACGTTTTAATACCTGTATGATGGTGTCGAAAATGCAGAATTTGAAATACATGTAAAACCACTAGGTTGACTAATTTCTGCATTGCTCCATCCTCGGTTTCTCTTGTCTCCGTTGTAATGGACCGGTGGTCGTGTTAGTTCGTTTTTCTAAACGGTTCACGATGAGTGTTATTCAGCGACACAAGAGTCTTCGTCTCAACACCATGTTTACTCTTCGCTCTGACTCAACGACAACGACGACTCTGAACGAGAATTTACTTAAAAGGTCAAGAGGCAAGTCAGGTGACGCTTCTCTTTCTTGTCTAGTTTTCTTTTGTCCTTTAATGACTTGAAATCGGAAAGGCGTCCTATCTCTAAAATGTCCGCAGCTCAGGCGTGAACGCAATTTTGGTTATGAACGAGCTCAGGCGGAAGCGTCGTTTCCTTGTTGCCAACGGCAACGCCTGTGCCGGCACGTGGTCAATAGCCGCGAGGCAAGACAGGGCAGGCTTATTGGATTGGGCCCTTTTTCTCTAAGGACGTCGGATGACGAGACAAGTGACAATTTGCCTTACAAAGGGAATGGCAATTTCACTTCTGTCCGCAAGGGAAAAGGCAATCGGTTTTACAGTTTGCTGGGCTAAAATATCGTCGTAGCCATTTAAATTTTACGGGGAAGAACTTAAAACTTGTACGTGACATTCCAAGCTTTATTTTCGGGCAGTCCTAATCGCAGTATAATAACAGAAGCCATTGCCTGCAACATTTTCTTAATGAACAAAAAGCCTGCCCAGATATGTTACTGCAAACAAGAAGCACCAGAGTAAGATACATTTTTAAAAAGCCTTTCAGTGCACAAGTCAAGCAAAACAACGTTTCGAATTTTACCGATTTCGTTATCAAGTTTTAGCTGAAATTAAAACATAGCAAAAAGAAATATACAGGGTGTCTCAAAAGTCCGAGAACATCCTCCTCACAACATTTTACGGGGTTGAAAGAAAATAGTGAAACTTTGGCAATGTAAGTTTGGTTAAAGGATCTACCTTTTTGTACAACCGGCATTACGCCAGACCCCTCTGGAGGGGGGGGGGGGGGGGG
>JAHWFP010154947.1:834-16294 GCA_023313725.1 Lithobius niger | reverse complement strand
GTATGGGAAAGATATTGTAGATTACATTATTGCAAACAACTTTTATCTGAACCGTTTTTGTGTAACAGTAATGGTTCTTGCATAATCGGCCAAATGGCGAAATTGGGCGCCATTTTGGCCGCCATCTTTAAGCCTAATACATTAAATGCGTACTGCCAATGTGGCAACATGTGGAAAACCATTCCCTGGAATGTAAACAACAACACCCAAGTGAAAAATAAAAGTTGGCAAAATGTGCATGCTTTTTTACAACTGCTATTTTGTTGATTCAACAAGGGTAGCAAGCAGCCAACATTTTTTTCTCTATTCATTTTGTCTTGGTTTCCTTAGTTTTCCAATTATGTATCATTACTGAAACGCCCATTACGATCAGCACTGAAGAAACTTCCTGCGAAATAAACAAAAAAACAAAAAAACTATGAGTCCATTAGAAATCAAATTAGGTTGTAGTTTACGTTCATGAGACATGTGGTTTGTAAAAATGTTATGTACTACAACCACGAACGTATGTGCAATATGGCTTATAAATAAATGCAAACAAAAGCTCCATGAAGTACTTACTATAAACTCCATTTTCAGTTTGTTATCGCTTGCACACCTGCCTCAGCTTAATCAGAACTGTGGGGAGCTGCAACTTAAGCCCGGTAACAATAAAAGCCATCCCTGTCAATGCGGGAAACTCACAGCCGAAAAATTTGAAGAGTGAACACGAAATGTGCACTTAATTTGTATTGCACAAAACATTTTGCACAAACATTTTGCACCAAACAAGTATTGCACCATCATTTTTCAGATTAAGATCACGTAACTTAGGTGATCTTAGGACCATAATTTGGTCATAGTTGATCATCAACTTTAAACTCTCATTTTAATTTTTTTTTTAACTTGTGGTAAATTCTCGCAGATGGCCAGAATTTGGTCTTTGGTCTTTTTTTATTATTGAGACTGAATTGACCGGGACCGTGTTTTCAGAACAGCATTTTCCGCACCCATCCAAATAATTCGTCATTTTTTGAAGGTGGGCAGGGTGCAAACTTGACAGGGGCGCCAAATTAAGATTTTAGCCCCCCCCCGGATTCGCTGACATTGCCGCGGCCCTGATTACAGGCCTACGTGAAAGCCAGTAGGAGTTTAATAATTCGAAGCAGCTGAAAATAACTGGTAGGGGGAGGGGGGTGAACAATGAACAATCGGTTTTTTTTTTAATGACAATCTTTGCCTAGTTCGAAGTCTGGTTTATCAGTCATCTTCTAGTCTATCCATGGCCACAGTGTCGAAAGAATCAAATCATTGATGTCATTCGCATAATGCAGCAAAATCTCCAATAGAATCTGCTGAGAGTCCGCGGATATTTCGTCACGCCGTCGCTCGAGACAAGTGGGTCTTCGGCATTACCATCAGTTCTGTCACCACTGAATTTCGGAGGTGTGAGCTCTCGAGATAACGTCGTCACCTTCGACAGTATGCCCCGATATTAACACTGGCGATAGCCAGTGTTAGTAAGGGTCGACCTAAAGATCTCTGTGTTAAACTTTCAACTTTGAGAGCTTATAACTCCGTCAAAATTAAAAAATTTTAAACCAAATTTGGAATCTAGCCTTGACTAGTCAAGGCCTGTCTACAGTCCAAAAATTACGAAATTCACTCCAGCCAAACCCGAGATACAGAGAGGGGCCAAATAGACAACTTCTTGTTCTTGGTCTTGTTCTGGGGGTGTACCTTTCGTCTGTCCTCTCTACAGGTCAAACTATTTTGTCCTGTAAAGCTGGTTCTCAGCTCATTTTACAGGTATTGCTCCGTAGATGTGCCCTTTCCATAAGGCCTTTTCTAATTGGTCAAGTGGTTCAGGGGTTACGAAGCTCTAAACGACCAGATTAATTGTTTTACATTGTTTTAAACATTGTTATTATGCAACAATGCCATTTAGCAAACGCCAGCTGTAAGACATGGACTGAAGATTAAAGGATTTGTTTCTACTGTTAACACTAGCGATAGCCAGGTCAGTAAGTCCATAGCTATTTACCGAGCTTAAAGGCGGCGCAACAAAACAAACAACAAATTAATTATAAAGGTGTCACACATAACCCACCCCTATCCATCACCATACCTATTTATTATACAATTCTCAAAGTAACACGGATTAATAAACAAAAACGTATCGTTAAAAGTTAAAATTAAGGGTCTAACGTCAAAACCTGTAAGGAACACGGACAAGTTTTGACTGTAAGGGTCTAGGTGTCAAAGTTGGCCAGTAAGACGCTGCTAAGCATTAGACCCTTACTACCCGGTGATCATGTTAATGACTTAGTAAGGAAAATTAGAAATTAGCCAACAGCGAAAATCATACACTAGAAATAGTTCAATAAGCCACCTTTATACACTTAATAAGCCACCTTTATACACTTAGATTCGAACCGGCTACCCAGTTTGCCCCCAGATCACTTGCATAGCGCCTTAATCTCTCCGTTGCACTACGATGAAACGTAAGTGCATAAAAGTGGCTTACTGAACTACGTTTTTTTTAGTGTATGATTTTCGCCGTTGGTTAATTTCCAATTTTCCTTGATATTATTTCCAGCGATTTATGTCTATTTATTAATGACTTAGTAACTCGGACAGAATGGGTGTACACACTTACGCTTGTAGCAGGTTGTCTTGCTTGGAATCGCTGCAATGTTACCAAACCGAAAAAAAATTTCAACCTAAAGCAAAGTAGGAAACCCACACCCCCACTATCATTGGATCATCACATGGGTCTTTATAGGACGATCTCGGACAGCTGTTCATCAAAAACCGGGTAGTAAAGGTCTAATGCTTAGCAGCGTCTTACTGGCCAAATTTGACACCTGGATCCTTACAGTCAAAACTTGTCCGTGTTCCTTACAGGTTTTGACTTTTAGACCCTTACTTTTAACTTTTAACGATACGTTTTTGTTTATTAATATTATTAGGAATCGACCACTTTTTTGTTGAAAGAACTTCTCCTTTTACTGGTATAGAGGACCTCCCCAATAGGCCTATCATAAGATATATGCTCGACCCAACCCACATACACGAAGTTTCATATTGCCATATTCAGTTGTTAAAAAACTAAAAGTATTACCTGGGACTATCAGGACACTTTGTACGAGTAATTGTTGTGACACTAAACGAAGTGAATGTTTGTTTCAGGGTTTATGTCCACATCAAAATCGTTGCTGCATCTGGGATACTTTGGCTTGTGGCACCGATCCAATGGACCCTCCTTCTTTTCACTCCCATACCAACGGAAGTGAGAATTAGCTTCCAATTCTTGGTTTCTTTTACTGGGATTGTGTTGTTCTGCATTTACAGTTGCAATCGTACTGTTCTACATGCAATCAAAGAGAAACTAGCACTCTAATCTCAAAGTAGGTCTCAGATAAGATTTCTAAGTAGGCCTCAACCAGCTTTGAATAAAACGCCAATATGAGCAAGAACCATGTAAAAGGTTGTAGATTTGAGTATTGGCGAATGGATGCGTTGGCTGAGTGAACACCTGTGTTTTGAGATTCATTTCGGGCTTCAAACGTTGAACCCATGCCACCCCAACGAAGTCCCACTGATGACGTCACTTGTGAAATCAAGGTCAAGGTCTAACATGACGTCATGTTGTAACTACCCATTGTCTTCAAAAGTAATGTCCATTGTTTCCTGAGACGATGGTCCTCTTTGTCATTCACCCTTCTACTATTTTTCCGACTCTTCTTGGAAGGCTGTCCGTGAATGCCTCCAAGGTTCTGTCACGGTTGCGGACTGGTCACTCCCTACATCGTAGTCATGCACATCGGTTGGGGTGGGCTACATCTCCTCTCTGTAGCTGTGGAGCAAAGGAGACGGTACAGCATTTTCGTTTTGTTTGCGCTCAGTGGCAGTTTCTACGCCAGAAGTACGTACCTGCAGCGGTTTGCTCTTCAGGACGATCTTCAGCAGGCCCTTGGGACGCCCCCTCACGCACATGCGTCGCTTGATCGAAAGCGTGCTGTGGCTAGGTTTTGTGAATTGACAAATAAAGGATATGACTAGCCAGTAGTAATTTTCATGTTTCGGTGTTGTAACAGGGGTCGCAGTGCAAATTTGGTTAAGTTGCATTGACACGGCGTAGCGTCTAGCTGTTGTTGATTTGTTGTTTTGTAGTTTTGTAGTTTGTTCAGAGCCCTTGGCTAAGGGCCACAGCTTTAATAAAATTCAATTCAATTCAATTCTGTGACCGAATGAGCGCATGGGTGTAAGACCGGCTTAGGCTCAATAAAGTAAAGTAAGTTCTCTGACCAACAATTGTAACAATATGTAATATACAAATTGCCTGTAGTTAGTGTACATCATCAATGTATGTAACTAAGATCTTAATATTTGTTTGGTTGTTTGTGTCCGCAGCGGGAATGTCGATAACCCATATTCGATTGACGTCTGTAGGGCAATATTCAGGTCTGGTCTCCCTACCTCCTCAAGGACATTGACCGTCTTGAATCCGTTCAGAGGAGGCATACAAAGTCACTACCGGGCATGCGTACATTGCAATACAGTCGCCCGCCAAGACAAGACGATAACATCCAGATAATATGTATATATGAGCATGGCGACCACTAGACACGTTGTGTCTTTACAGCAAATGTAGTTTGGCTGTTTTCAGCCATCTGTAGATAAATAACTATGAGACAGAAAAGGCTGAAACTTGTTTAATAGGGAGACTTTGGTAGCCTGACAACATAAAAGTCACTGTTAGACACATAGCTTAACGTTTTCTTGTTGAAAAAACGACCTGATATTTGCCTAAGCTCCTTCGCCAAGCTAATCCCACCGACTAATACTTCAAACGTTAAATGAAATAATTGAAAATTGAGCAGTAAGCAATTTTCAGATGTTTCATTTAACCTTCGAACTATTACTCGGTGGGATTAGCTTGGCGAAAGAGCTTGGCGTTTGATATCACGACTTCCCATGGCCGAAAAGCTTGGCGGGAATCCTTAACAAGTTTTATTTTGGGTACCCAGAAGGAAGGTTAGAAGGATAATTGTTTGACCAAATTGTTAGTCGAGGCAACAATGTGCCAATTTCAACTTCTTTTCAGGGCAACAACGTTCCAGTTTCAACTTCATGCTAAAGAATTGACACACTCGCACGTTTTCTTTGTTCCCCTTCCGGAGTAAAGTACCTCATTGTCTTTCTGAACGGTTTATGGGAAGAAAATCCGTGAAGAGTTACCGCTACTTGAATAAAAATAACCTTAAAAAATGAATTTATTACGGAGCTCTAGCCAACATTGACTACTAACCTCAGTACAACCACACGTTAACACTAAAACAATTCCATCACTAATACACTAATTACTAACAAAAACGTCAAGTGTGCCGTAAAAATGCGGGTTATATGATTGAAGTTTCACTTTACTTGTTAAAATGTTCACCGATAAAATTTGGATAATTTTTTAATTGAAATAATCAATGTACAATTGAGAAAATTGCATCTGTTTAGTGCTGTTGTGCTTTACGATTTAAATATATGCTAGGTAAAGCAAAACAGCACTTAAACATAAGCAATTTTCTTAATTGTACATTTGAGTATTTCAACAAAAAATCGTCCAAATTTTATCCGTGTACAGTTTAACAAGTAAAGCGAAACTTCAATCATATAACCCCCATTTTTACGGCACACTTGATGTTTTCGTTAGTAATCCGTGTACCTTTGTACGGCTATGGCGCCGTGCTACAAAGGTTTTTGTATGCATTGTTTATGCATGCATTGTTGCTGGCCACTTTGTGCGGTGGTGTGTTTTGTATTGTTTTTTGTATAGGGGCGTACGGCGTTTTGCCAAGGCCTCGAATAAACAAATGGGAAACAATTCAACTCAGCTGAAAGCCTGCATTTACGAAATAATTACGCCATCCTATCGTTTCTAGCTACCAATTTTCGAGGCCGGAACGACGTAGCTTAGCATGGTTTAAATCTATATGCGTTTAGCTGAAACACGGATTCTTTCATTCATTCGTTTATTATTCCAGAAGCCATGGTCCAAAACCGTACGCTCCTAACAACAAACGCTAAACACTACGCACGAAGTAAGAACCAGAGAACCAGAGAACTAAAGAACTACGCATGCCATACACTAGAAAACGTAAAACTCTGGCTGCCATAAAACACTTGGTGCAGATACTGAACAGTCCACAAGGAACACTCCGCTCAACTCCGCGAATACCAGAAAAAACTATGGCAGCACAGATCAAACCAGGAGAGGGCAGGCTCCTGCTAGGCACATGTTACACCATGACCCCTGTTGCCTTACAGAATCTGGCAAGGAGTCGTAACTTCTGCAACGGCGATTTACCTACGGTGGCCGATATCAATTGATCTAGCTTTGGCTGATCACGAACAAACGTGGCGAAAAGGCACCGATAACGTTGGTACAAGGGGCAAATCACTAGGAAGTGTTCCGGAGTCAAGTCAACGTTACGCACAGTACAAAGTGGGGAGTCCACCCACCCAAAAAGGAATTGATGGCCACGTAAAAGCGAGTGGCCCGTTCGCAGTCGTGACAACACTCGGATTCTTTCAAAGGGTTTTAGCGAGCGTTAACCGCACCCGGTCATCTGCCCGATGAAGCCCTAAGGCCCTATGTCTGCAGCACCCGGAATGGATTCCCAGGATGGATTCCGGAATGAATTCTCGGATTCTTTCATTTTACCCTTCAACAATGAACTTTTTACCAAAGACATAACACGTGCACGAAGAATGGATCTGGAGTTTGCTGAGTGGCATTGTTCCCAAATTACAATGGTTAAAACAATGTAAAACAACCAAAATGATCGTTCAGGGACCCGTAACTCCGGAATGGATGGACCCATCGAAAAAGTGGTCTCTCTGAGGATGAAGCCCAGAGAAATTTCAGGCCAAGATCATGTTTCAGATTCAAGGTAGGTGCAGTAGTTTTTTCTGAAACCGTGTCACACAAGAAGAAGAAGAACAACAACAACAAGTGAACAATTTTCAAATTTCCGTGTGGCTCCCTACGTTTACTCTTGCACGGAATTGCATAAAAGTTGGTGTAAAGTTTGGAAAAGTTGCTATCTACTATCTGGCCAAGTTTGGTCGAAATATATTGAATAGAAACGGAGAAATTAATAGTTTTAGTTTTGCTGGAGAGAGAGGACTTAAATCATACATGTATATGATTAATACGACAAGAAGTTTTGGATATTGTATAGGGCAGCGTCAAGTGACATCATCTTGCCTACGAGATAGCATCTGGAGGACATAACTGCAAGGGGCACTAGATTAAAATGTAAGGGAAAACAACGGCATTTCTAGTCAAGACAGTCTTTGAGAGCCGATTTATTAGGCTTAAAAAAACGTTGTTTTCTCCAACAGCAAAAATCGCGCGTTGTAGGTTTAAGAAATCCAGTCTAATAGCATTGGCTTCAGTAGGACGACCTTCTTTTTCCCCTCCAGTGCCCCTTGAAGCTAACCCAGTTACTGGCTCCACCATATAGTTATACAGAATAATACTACGTTATGTCACTGCTATATAGATGAACGGGTTTACCGAGTAGACAACAGAAAATCCTCTTTCAGAGGTATGTGTAAAGAATTTCAATACGAAAAAGGTATCTCAACACCACTGATTTCATTCTAATTACTTATTACTAGCTAATTCCACTCAAATAAATAATTTATGCGACCGATATGCTTGAAATTTGACATTCAGTTCATGTTTGACTGCAATAGGTACCTTTTATAGGTTGAAATTTTGAGAGGTTATAAATCCAAAGATTGGAATCATTTGTAATGCTATTTTCGTGAACGTTGGGAACACGTCATCTCTTATTTAAATAATTGCCCTCCATAGCCGAGTAACAATGCAGCCTCGGTTAACTTATTGTTTCCGTTTTACAATTAAATCTTGTAACTTATCTAATACAAATAAAGTACCTCATTGTCTTTCTAAACGGTTTATGGGGAAGAAAATCCGTGAAGAGTTACCGCTACTTGAATAAAAATAACCGTAAAAAATGAATTTATTACAGAGCTCTAGCCAACATTGACTACCAGCTTCAGTACAACCACACATTAACACTAAAACAACTCCATCACTAATACACTAATTCACTCCACACTAATTGAGTCCACAACGCGTCAAGCTAATAATAGGGTCACATTGTTTGATAATTGATTGGACATTTCGCACAAAGTTTTTGTGGTCGCGCGTGCTTCTCCTTTATTCACATGTTTTCAAAATGGAGTAAAGTAAGCTAGCTGTTAAGTGTTTTAGAAATCGGTGTGGCTCCACGCAAAATTATCAGTAATGTGACAAAGTCAAAATTTTAACTATGACTTATCCCAGTCTACCTGTAAGAGATAAGTTGATTCGAAGGGAATTTTAATTTTACAAGAGAGTATTGATGATGTAAACAAGATTGCACATGCGTTAACCGAAGGTGAGTAGGCTTAAATTTATTAGGGAGTATTCTCTTAACTGTTTTGGTGCTATTTTTATTTTAAAAGTGCCCATGGAATGATGTCCCGTGTACAATTCGAGGTAGGTAATTGTGTAGTTTAAGCGAACCACTCCAAATCACTAAATTTTTTTACTAATCGACGCATATCATCCTCCTCTTGTCAAATCGTATAAAAAAAACATTGAAAACACGTATAAAACGATAGTTACGATCGTGTTGAAGCTGTGGCCATATCGCAGGAGACAGAGTAACGAGAAAACCTGATTTGCATCGCAATGATAGTAGACGAAAATTACCAAACCTAACCTAACAAACCTAACCTAACCTAACGAAACTAACCTACCTAACCTAACCTAAAAAAAAATAACAACAAAAAACACAGACAGCATAGTTTGGAACATAACTTTCCGTTTTCGCGATACCAACTTTTCGTGCTACTCTGAATCCCGGAACATGGCCGCCGCTTTACACGGCCGGGCCCACCGTGTCACGTGATTAAAAAACGTGTTTGTAGAGCTAAAAAAAACGTGTTTACATAACCAAAAAAACATTTCCCCCCATTTTTTAAACGTGAAATGAGAAGAGGATGAAGATTTAGGACGGTACGTACCGAAATTGATCGATTTATCGTGGTTCGCTTAAACGACACAAATACCACAACACAAATACCACAAACGACACAAATACCTTCGAGGTAATCGAGGGATTTTCGTGAAGGGTTCAGACAAAATTACCGTGTGAAGACGTGCTTGTTTGCTACCAAGTTTGTGATTGTTTGTATGAAGAGCTTCACTGCATGCTCTGGTGTTCAGCAGTGAAGTAGCCCAGTGCTATTTTCCTGAAACGAACATGATACCCAGGCAGTAGCGTGCACAGACCACCGAGAGGGCAAGGGCAACTTTTGTAAAAGGGCACGCTGAGGTTTTTTTTCTGGGGATTTTTTTTGGGCTCTTCAGTATTTTTTTTTTTACCTTTTTTAAAACTTGTAGGCTATATATTTTTTACCATTTTATGCCTCTTTCTACCCATTTCCTGACCTTCTTTTCGCCCGTTTTATGCTTGTGGCCCCTTTCTCTAGCACCAGTACTTATCTGTTCAGAAAACCAAAGCAGGGCATACTTCTTTTTATAAAAAACGGCAAGAAGGGCCCCCTCCCCCATGTGACTACCAGCCACTGTACCACTGGTATAACGCCACTGTACCCAGGTATTATTTAAATACTTTATAGTCTCCAGCCAACTTTGGATGGGATCAAACCCTGGGTTGCGTTGTTCCACAGTTTATCTGCAGTACACAACTGCTGTATATTTCTTTTATACGCCACTGTTTCACTGCTGAACAGTAAAGCACGCAGTGACGCTCCTGTTGTAAACTTGCTTTCAGGAATATTTCTATGCAGGTGGTAGTTCGATTTCCATATTATGTTTGGATTATCGTTGTCTCATGGCTGCCTCTTTAACCTATACCATTGTTTTCCAGCCATTCTCTCCATCATTAGATATTCGCCATGCTATGGTTTATGGTGCGTGGTTCTTGAACTAATCGTTTCAGGATCTGATTGGGAAAGGAGGTTAACGTTAAAAATATTTTCGTAACCTTAACCTCATGAACTCCTTAACCAAAAATCATGCAGCCAGTCATTTAAGGCAACTAAACAATTTTTTCCTTGTAGTTTAATCTGATGTCGGACGACAAAAGGAAGAACTCGTTCTGCGCCGTATTTACATTGAATCTGCGTCGGTGCATGTTTTGGAAATAATACCCTCCCCCTTAACAAAAACTTTTCTTGTGCTGGAAAAAAAGGATAAGGCTATCGTTATAAAGTCCATATCCGATTCTAAAAATAGAATCTAGGTTAAACCTTTGAAATTAGGTTTCCCACGTACAGGTCTTGATTCGAAGGGACACTTCATATAAAGTCATTCGCTCCACCATCGTTTGGTATATTTGTTTCAGGATCGGGTTGGAAAAAGAGGTTAAATTACGTCACTTTGTAGGTAGCCTAGCTTGAGGGAATTCAGGCACGGGCCTTTTAGATATAATTCACCAAGATTTCGGAGCAAAAGAGCGCAAGGAATCTCTTACAATCGTAAAAAGAGAAGTGTTAGGTAATGTCGGATCTTGTTAGTGTAGTAATACAATCGATGAGTATCCGCTTTTGAATTTACACAATTTTTTTCTTGCATTAGAGAGGCTAATAATTTGTGCATAATTCATTTGAACCAAGAAGCACCCCCCCTTAATGTGATATTTTTGGCGAATGGCAGCCCCCCTCGAGGCCTCTAAATGAGTGACGTAGCTGCAACTGCAACTTCTGAAAGTGGCTAAGTCCGCCACTGGTTCTGGACCGCGGTGGCTCTCATTTACATGGTGTAGCCTGGCTATGGCCTACACGCAGGTCTGAATGTTCAGATTCTTTTTATTATTTTTTTTAGGACTAAGGATTTGGATCCATTGCCTTGATATATTTTTTACTGACCACAGGTTCAGCAATAAGTACCGCCAATTTACTCGTAAATGTAAACGAAAAAAGTCATGGTGATAACATTCATTTTGCTTCTTCGTTTATTACTATTAAAGGTACATTCCTCCCACCGCCATTTTTCTCGATCCTCCACATCAAAATACGGTCCCAAGTATAGTTCCAAAGTTCTGTTTACTTACCGTTAGTCAAACCCTTGCTAAAAACCCGTTTTAAAATGTGGCGTCTACGAAATTTTCTGTTGAGTAATGGGAACTAATTTAATAGCATCCTGCGATTGATTATATGATCATTTGCGCGCTTATAATAACCATCTGTGCGTGTGCATGCATTAATTCTTAATCGTTTGCTGATAATTACCATGAGATCAAAAATCTAAAAGACTAAGGCGGTAAAAATTAAAATTATTTATGTCAATAGAACGCCGAAGAAAAATTTTAAGATACTAGCCTAAAGAATTATAAAGTGCTGTTTGTCAGGTTACGATTTAAATGGAAAGCCAGCGAAGTGCAAACAAACTCCCATCCTCACTTCCCACCAGCACTATCAGGCAAGAGTCAGGTTCCCTACTGGCAGTTTCTAAGCTGTCTTAGGTCCATTTATTTATTATTATTCTTGGGCTTTAGTTTTTACGTTTTTATGAATATTTTTTTTTTACATGACTGTGGTTTCATAGCCATACCTTTTATTCTTGATAACAAAGCGTGGATTGCTTCGAAACGTCGCAAATTGTTTATTTAATCTGCACTGATACCGTCTCACCATTTTTAATCGCGAGGCCCCTTTTGGAATATGCAAGCCCGGCCTGGTCGCTGTATCTGCTGCAGGACATTGACCTCCTGGAATCGGTTCACCATGTTTTACACGCAGCCTGTTAGGATTTCGAGATATTTTCCCCAGAGTTGGTCTGTGGAGGGCGGGTCTAGAACCTCTTGAATTTTGGTGGCCGAAATCAGACTTAATACTCACCTATAAGATTGTTCACGGACCTTTTTCGGTAGACTTGCCTTTTTTTGAGTTGAGTACTTACAATTCTACTCTTGGTCATCCATTCAAGCTGCGAGTCCAGACATCGAGACTTGAATGTAGATGGATTTTTTTCGCGATGAGGGTGGTTGCACCTTGGAACTCGCTTCCTGATGTTGTGGTTTGTGCAGTCTCGGTGGGAGCCTTTAAATTAGCCCTTGATAAAGTCACGCTTTTACAGTTCTTGAAGTGAAAATACAACATTTGAATTGTATTGGAGCGGTGTAAATTGGCTTATTGCACTGCGTATTCCATACCATCTCTCAATGATGGCTAAAGTGTATAATAATATTATAATCATTACGTCTCAGTGCTTATTGTTTTTCATTCTGTTTCTCAGGTGGCTTCTTTTACCTGGATTGAAAAAGTCGCCACTTGTGAGTGTTGCTTTTGTTGTATTGATAGTGATGCTCGCTGTCTTCTTGATAATGTAGATTATATGATCTGGTTCATACGCGTTCTTTTCTAGCCTGAAATAATACCTAAGTTTGGACAAAATGGATAGCGAAATGGAAGAGTGCTGTATGACACCGACAATTGTTATTGACAATGGTTCAGGAACGATGAAAGCTGGGCTAGCTGGGGAAGACACACCAATCATTGTTCCAACTGTTACAGGATCACCCAAGCTGCCAGTAAGTATAAATGCAATAAGGAAATGGTATGTCTCGGTTTCGAACCAGTGGAGAACCGGTTTCGAAACCAGTGGGCCTGGGGGCTGAAAAACGTGATCCTGGCAAAGTTCCTGCTGGCTAGGGGTTGCCACTGCAGTGTGACAGCTCATCAAACGTCTTCAGAAACTGTGGATTCAATTTGAACGATTGTTCGGTTCCTACCATGTTCCAGAGGTTTGGCTGCGTGCAGGGGTGCAGCCAGACGGTTCAAAAAGGGGAGGGGGAACACCTGAAAAAAATGCGCAATTGAACAAACTATTTGATTTTTTTGAGTTCGGTGCTACCTGACCTTCACCCCCACCAATTGCACGACCGATTGCCCAATTGCAGGACGATCTGGGATGGAAAAAAGGACATTGTTTTTATCGTTTTGTTGACGTTTCGTTGCTCTGGCAGAAAAAAAGGGCGTTATGGCTTAAAAAGGGCCTTTTGGGTTGAAGGGAAGGGGGGGGGGGCATTTTCCCCAAGTGCCCCAATGTAACTACGCTCTTGTCTGCTGGTTTGAATCCCGGGTTTGCCTCTTCTTTTATTGGGTTTGGATTACTTCCAGTTCAAAATTGAGCCAGTACAGCTAATCTAATGAGAATTAGTTCTCTTTATATTATTTCAGGCTGATCAAAATATTATTAAATGACAATTTGAGGTGATAGTTGCAGCTGGAGTTGTTTTCTCGTCCTACCATCCTGACGAAGTGTGACTTTAACCCTTTAAAGGACCGTATGGCTCGGCACACTACGAGCTTTGTGAGGGGGTTTGGGTGACCCCCGAGCAAGGCGAGCAGCAACAGCCCAGTTGCCAACGTCCTCGTCTCCAAACAAAGATTTTTTAACTCTCTTAAATAAAAAATTTTAAAACATCGGTTGCACATAAAATTTTATACAATAAAAAGGACGAAATTTGAGATTTACCAATTTTAGCATCACATCTTGTCACTAGATGGCGTTGTTAGCAAAGTGTGTTAACCAAACTCGAACATTTTACTGATGTTATACTTTTGTCTTTTCTGGTCAATTATTTTTTATTTTTAAGGAAAACAATTAACAAAATACACGCATTCAAGTAAAGTCAACCCTTAAAAAAAATCAACCGTCAAAAAATTTAAACATTTGGCTAACAACGTCCTCTAGTGGCAGGTGATGGTACTAAAATTGGTAAATCTTAAATTCTTTCTTTTTGCTGTATAAAATGATTTATGGAAGGGATTTTAATTGTTCTTCCTAGTATTAAAGAGAGTTAAAAAAAAAGGTCTTGACAGCGATTTGTGTCAATCAATTTACCGTAAATGTAACTTTCGAATACCCTCTTTTAATGGTGTGATGTACACTACTTCCTACCTTGATCAGCTGTATTTCAAAGAACATTCTTAACCCAAATTTCACTCGAACTCATTTCTTGCGTTTGGTTATAGTTGCCATAAACCGATTTTTGGTAGGGTGTATAAAAATAGTGAATATTTTTTTCAAAAAAATCATTTAATTTTATGTAAATCAATATTTTTCTTATCAGTGTTTTTCTTTGGTCATTCGTGAATATTAATTTAGTGCATGTTTACAGAGTTAAAGTGTGCGCGGCCTATCTTGAGTTCGCCGCAGAACGAACACAGATAATCGATTGTACGTTTTTGGCAGCAGAGTGCCTTGTTGATATCCAAGATGGTTACAAAAACAATGGCCGCCGTCGATTAAAGCCGCCCCCTCCAGGAAGACGTAGTCGCTCGTAAAATACTTCCAGGACTTAAGATACGCTGCACACATAATAATGCCTAGAAAATAAATATTTAGTTTTTGTCAAATTTTGATTTTTGATTTCGAACGCAGAGGTCAGTTTTAATAAACATTACAGATGATTTAGATTTAATTATCTTACAAAAACCCGATAAGGGTAAAGGGACCCACCAAGTTTTCGCCATAGAAAGTAGTGATATCAGAGTCAAAATGGTTGCCACCAAGTTTCTGGTCAGAAGTTTGTTTCCCACGACGTGTTTACATTGTTTCTCTAAGTCCCTTTTATTTGCTGCTTTTTTTTTTTTTACCCACAGGCCGTAATGCCTGACGCAAATGTCTATGATCAATATGTCGGCACAGAAGCGCTACGGAAGAGAGTCATACTTAGTCTGAATTATCCCGTCGAGCATGGCGTCGTGAAAAACTGGGATGAGATGGAACGAATATGGGACTTCATTTACCAGCAGCTGAAGAGGCATCCCAAAGACTACCCAGTTTTGCTGACAGAGCAGCCTTTGAATTCCAGACTCAACCGCTCCAAGACGGTGGAAGTAATGTTCGAGAAATTGGAAGTGCCTGCCTTGTACGTTGTTGTCGGAGCCATGTTGTCCTTGTACGCAGCAAGACGCTGCTGTGGTGTCGTCGTAGACAGTGGAGATGGAGTGACGTACGCTGCCCCCATCTTCTCCGGATGCCTTATGACGAATAATATTCAAAGCGTTAATGCAGCCGGTCGTGATATCACAGACTGTATGGCACTCCTGTTGACCAGAGAGGGTAATAACTTCACGTCACTGGGTAAGTATAAGATGAATATGAATTATTTGAATTTACATAACTAAATTCTTGCTGCTTCGGACTGGGCCTGCCGGCATATTTTTTTTTTGTAAACAGTTCAGTAAAATCAGCTACGTGCACACCATGCAATCCAGCTGCATACAGAAAATATCCGTTTAATCAGATTTAACTTACCTAACTACAACAACAACAGAAAATCAATAAAGCAACACTATTCTCCATTGACAAAAGATCATCTTCCAATGATTTTAGGTTAGTCTGTCTTGGTGCCATCACTGTCATAAG